>CM077095.1:1782093-2040344 GCA_039513925.1 Platanthera zijinensis | reverse complement strand
AAACAGAGAGGTGTTAAGGGGAATTAACATCATATGTCTGGGTGAACCCTTAACAACCAGCCAAGTCTTGTAGCGATCCACAATGTTGTTTGGGAGAAACCAATGACAAAGACCCAATGATAACCGACAATATCTCTCTCCCAAATGGGGTGGGGACAAAAGTCCAGGTACTGCTTGATTTTAATGTAAAATTTCCTCATCCATGACCGCTTTCCAGCAGAGTTACATGAAGAGATTCCTCATGTGTAGTAGGAATAGTGGTGGTAAAGAGTTCCCTTGCAAACTTGTTGCAAGAGGGACCGAGATTGACATATGAGACAACATTAGCAAGAGGATGTTGGGTGCTCCCCCTTACTCCTTTGTGCAAAGCAATAGGAAGATCCAAGTCAGAGTCTACTAAAGTATGAGAACCTATCAAAAAGAAAAAAACTAGCCTGGGAGCTGTCGGCGAGGACTTTGGAGTTGGAGCGTTGATAGGCGGGGAAGCAGGACGTCGACGATAATGATATGAAAATGATGAAACTGGAGGGATACATGCTGGAGTTGGGGTCTACTACGGGATATCAGGGTAAAGGGCAGGAGAGATGAAACAAAGGTGGGAAGAGGATAGGTGGTAGAGAGAGGAGGATTGTTTTCGAGACTAAGAATCCTGTTGTACTTGGAAAAGAATGTTGCGGATTTAAAAAAAAGTGACGTCAGTAGAGACGTATTGACGTTTGGTGATATGGTCGAGGCTGCGATAGCCCTTCTGAGTTGGAGAGTATCTCACGAAGACACATCTGTGGCACGAGTGGAGAGTTTACCGTGACCAGATGCAGGAGTGTAGTCATAAACAACACAACAAAATACAAGTGTACTAGTTGGATATAAATGAGTGAAATGGATCTTGCCTTGAAGGGCAGAAGAGGGTAAACGGTTAATGATGAAACAAGAAATGAGAACCACATGACTCCAATAGGAGTAGAGAACATTCATCTAACAAAGAAATGTTCGAGTAACATCGATGAGATGACGATTTTTCTTTTCAACCACCCCATTTTGTTGGGAAATGTGAACACAAATGACCTGATAAATAATACCATTAGAGGTGAAAAAAGATAGGAACTGATAGCTTATATACTCCATTGCATTATTATTTTGTAGAATTTTGAGTGACATATCAAATTGAGTGCGAATTTCATTATAAATTTTTGAGAAGATAGAAATTATTTTAGAATGTTCCTTTAAAAGATATACTGCATTTAGAGAAATCATCAATATAAGTTACAAAATACATGCTACTGCCACAAATAAACTTGGTGGGACTAGGACGCCGGATGTTAGAATGAATAAGGTCCAAAGGATGAACATAACTTATACAATGTTTAGCAGGAAAGGTAGTACAACGATACTTGCCATATTGGTAAGCCTCATATTCTAAAGTGGAGTCGGCCTTGAAAGTTGGCATGAGCTGGTGGAGAAGACGCAACGACGGATGACTAAGGTGACGATGCCACTGGAGTAGAGAAGTGGAGACAGCGGAAGCAAAGAAAGTGGGAAGATCATGTAGATGTAGAGACGGTTGCGTTCAGTCCCAATAACAATCGTCCTCTTTGATGAAGATCCTGAAAATAACAAGCAGCAGGAGAACATGAGACAGAACGTTGCATTTTTCGTGAGAGAGCATTGACCGACAATAAATTAGGAAAATTGGGGATAAAAGAGTATCGTCCAACTGGAGAAGAGAGGCGGTAACAATGCCAGATCCACACGCTGGAGTTGGACAGTCGTCAGCCACAAAGACAAGTGGTAATTGGTTATGCCTCTCAAGGTGAGAAAAGAGGAGAGTGTTC
This sequence comes from Platanthera zijinensis, assembly GCA_039513925.1. Lineage (NCBI taxonomy): Eukaryota > Viridiplantae > Streptophyta > Magnoliopsida > Asparagales > Orchidaceae > Platanthera > Platanthera zijinensis. The sequence continues at coordinate 2,038,512 of CM077095.1, read as the reverse complement.
CCAGTCATATGATTGTTGGCATCAGAGTCGATGAGTCATTTACCCCGAGTACCAACATGCACGCTACTTGAAGAAGTGGCAATGGAGGTCCGAAGGCAGTTTGCTTCGAAGTCTGATTCTGGTGGCGGAGTGGACGACAAGGCAGAAGGCTCAGGCTTATGGTGAAGGCATGGGCCTAAGGACGAAGGTGAGAATGCTTCAGAAAGTTTATCCTGACAAGATGACCAAGTTGGCCGCAATGAGAGCAATGAGGTTAGGTCCCCCGCGACCCTCGGTGCACCCTCCATGACCACGGTGAGCTCCACGACCAGGTGCATGAGCAAAGTTGTCGGATGATGGAGGGGACACTATAGGTGGATGATGGTGGGGACATGATCCGTGGATGATGGAGAAGTTTAGTAACATTAGAGATGTGAGCGACATTGTCATCCAAGGTGGGAGTATCATACTCTCCCAAGATTTTTTGGAAGATCATATTATAGGCATCTGAAAGACGGAGAAGATAGCAAATCACAAGGAGTCCTTGAAAGTGTTTATGCAACTGTGAGAGAGTGTCTAGGAAGCATCAGTACGGGTACGAGTACTGGATACGATACATACCCAGTATGGCGGTACGACAAATTAAAAAAAAAGAATACGGGTACGTCATGATACATTATAACAAATATAATATATATTTATATATCACAAATGCAATAAATATTTCTCAAAACATCGAAACATCAAACATAAATCATAACTTGAAGTACAAATTCACAAATTAATGCAACATAACATGAAGTTTTCAAACATTAAGCATTCGTAAATATTACAAAATTTAACATCTTATATGTTTAACCAAAAGAGAAAATTAAACTTAAGTCTACTTATCAGTTTTTTTTTTTCTTCTTCATTGTTGGAGATCAACGTCATTGTTGGAGGTCAACATCTTCAATCTCTGGTTAGTTTAGAGACAAGTTAGCCGTTTGTTAATAACTTGCGTTGAATCAACACGTTCAATACATGTACTTGTAACATAAACATAACGATACCAGAAACATACTCGGTACAGATACACAATTTAATTGGACGTACCAATGCCTTTTAGCCTAGAACCAACCTTTGTTTATTCTAGAAAAACATACTCCTATCACAATATGCAAAATGATGTGCTAAGTCCAAGTGTGTCCACATAGGTGTATCCGTCGAGTATCGGGTACGTACCTGTACCAGATACGTATACGGTAAGGGTACGGTGCCTTCGGGTAAGTATCCGTGCTTCACAGGAGAGTGTTGGCCGGGCAAAGAGAATAGAGTAGAGGGTTTAGATGCGGGAGGTCTTAGCACACTTCAAGTAAATGATAGCAAGATGATCCCATGTTGCCTTCAAAGTGTCAGCATGACAAATGATAGACAATCTTTATAGTTGGCAAGCTAGGTGTGAACAAGCGCATCATTGGCATTCCAATCAGTATAGTTGGGAGATGTGGGGTTTGACGGAGCATCGGCGAGATGATGTCGTTTGCGTTGGGAGTGCAAAAGAAAGATGAAGGAGACATTCCAATCTGGATAGTTTGGACCGGTTAATTTGGATGTCTACACGAGATTTCCAGACACACTGGAAATAATTGTGGGTGTAGGAGAGGGAGGGATTGGAGGTGTTGCCATAGACCAACGATAAAAGCTCGACGAGCAAATCAAAAAACTAGTTCTATGTGGAGCTTATGCGAGCTCTGAGAGGAGTTTTTGCGAGCTCTGTGAGACGCAGGTTTGAAGACAGACTATGATCTCCAAGCAGAGCTTGAGGAGGTCGCAACCTAGGGTCGGCGAGAGCTCGTTTGCAGAGAGGCGCACACAGATCAGTGAGTTAGAAGACGCAATTGAGAAATTTCTCGAGATGGAGAGATTGTAGACGCACATGATGATCAAAATGAAGAGGAGTTTGCAATTAGGCGCTCCCGGGCTCCTTGTTTTCAAGATATTTGTGCGCGGGACCACTACTAAACCGCGAGAGGTCGCAACAAGTGAAAGCTGTAGATAGCTCAATTCAAGTGTAGTGGCGAGTTTGACTGGATTGATGGGCTCACAATGGCAAGATCAACAAGTTTTGTTGAGCGAAAACTGTGAGTCGTGGATCACAAGCAGACGTTGAGATGGCGCATGGTCCAAGAATCCCATATGAGGAGTAGCTAGACTGACATCGTTCAACAAAATCTATAAATACTCGTGCGGAGGCCTCAGTGGGGGAGATCCCAATAGGTGATAGGAGAGTAGACTGGCGAGTTCACGTGCCTGTTTGGAGAGTACTGCTGTGGGAGAATTCGTGTGAGACCGGGAGAGTTCATGCGAAGGCCGGTTCTATTTACCCGAGAGTAGAGCAGTGTGTGATTACGACCTACTTTGATACCATGTGAGAATTGGAAATATTGAATAATTTAATTTCAAAAATTCTGAATATTACATGAGAGCTCTCCTCTTATATAAAGTAGAGGAAGATCAAGAGTTCACATTTGGAGATGTGAAACTAAATAAAAAAAAACTAGTTCTATGTGGATCTTGTGCGATCTCTGAGAGGAGTGTATGCGAGCTCTGTGAGACACAGGTTTGAAGACAAGCTATGATCTCCAAGCAAAGCTTGAGGAGGTCGCAATGCCTAGGATCAGCGAGAGCTCGTATGCAGAGAGGGTGCATACAGATCGGTGAGTTCGAAGACACGGTAGAGAATTTTCTCAGGATGGAGAGATTGCAGACACATGCGATGATTAGAATGGAGAGGAGTTTGCAACTAGGCGCTCCCGGGCTCCTTGTTTTCAGGATATCTGTGCGTGAGACCGCTACTAAACCGCGAGAGGTCGCAACAAGTGAAAGCCGCAGATAGCTCAATTCAAGTGTAGTGGCGAGTCTGACTGGATTGACGAGCTCACAATGACAGGGATCGACAAGTTTCGTTGAGCGGAGGCTGTGAGTCATGGATCACAGCAGACGTCGAGATGGCGCAAGGTCCAAGAATCGTATATGAGTAGCGAAACTGACATCGTTCAACAAAATATATAAATACTCGTGCAGAGGCCTCAGTGGGGGAGATCCCAATAGGTGCTAGGAGAGCAGACTGGCGAGTTCATGTGCCTGTTTGGAGAGTACTGCTGTGGGAGAGTTCTTGCGAGACCTTTCATGCGAAGGCCAGTGCTATTTACACGAGAGTAGAGCAACGTGTGATTACGACCTGCTTTGATATCATGTGAGAATTGGAAATATTGAATTATTTAATTTCAAAAATTCTGAATATTACATGTGAGGTCTCCTCTTTATATAAAGTAGAGGAAGCTGAAGAGTTTACATTTGGAGATGTGAAAATAAATACAAGCAAGAAAAAGTGTACAATGATCCTCTTTTTGGCTGATAATCTCGGGCTTTAAAAGACTCGAAGCAGGGACGGGATGCAATCTGTGGGTTGACAGAAGAATTGACAATGAACGACTTTTTGGGAAGGGAATTAACAATTTAGACGTCCTTGTTTTGGCGATTCCTCAAGAGGGAAGTATTGATTAGGTTAGGGATAGATGATAACTGTAAGCAACTGTTCAATTAATGGGTGATTTTCATGATATTGTTAACTGAATGATCACAAAATTTGAAATCTCGTTGACGCTCCGAACATGACAACTGGTTCGGGTCGTCCATACGACGAGCCTAACCCCTCCTACGACAAACCCGAACGTGCTCAGACACGGGTCGACCTATCCGTGGATTCTGACTCCCATCAAAAGCTTGGTTACTTCTTCACTTTGCTGCTTTGTGACAGAAATGCTTACTTGGTTAGCACAATTTTGTGGAGGATAATAGCCAAGTGCCACACACGCATTGTACTAAAGTTCTATGTGCGTGATAGTCTACTCACTTAGAATGGCCGTGCAATCCGCTTGACGTGAAAACCTCTCCATCCGAGCAACACTGAGGATAATTTTATCTGAGGGACACTGAAGTTGTTCAAGCTTGCCACGGTGCTAAAGCTGAAAAATACACTCAAGCTCGAGAAGGCGCACTAAGCACAAGATGCTCAAATTGTAGTTTTCCGCGGTGCCCATGGCTTGGATGACTTGCTGATCTATCCTAGATTATCCTCTCCCAACGAGGACTGTGCAAAAAAATCTGGAGGAACGCACATCGATGATGGGAGGCGACATCCTCCCCTCCTTCAACTGCACGATCTCCTCGAGGGCGACCATCAGGTAGTGACCCAGTACTGTCAGTGGCGACAACACTGAGAACACCCTTCTGCTGGGCGATCTTCGCCGCCATATTCGCCATCTCCTCAAAATATTTCTTCTCTGCTGTCTCCAGCAACTATCAAGTGCTTTTAATCTTCTCGACCGCCTTAAACAAAACCGGCTCATGGTTGCTCACACAGTGCATAGTGGACTCCATCACATCTATGACGGTCTATATTTTCTCATATGCGGCCAGTGTACAACCTTGGGAAATGAATTTTTTTTTGTGCGTTGCTCACACGATACTATCATGCAAGCATAAATAGCGAGATTTACGTCCGGACCCACGCCATTTCGTTTTTCAAAATCGAAAATCGAACTCCGCCGAATTTCGCGTCCCAGCCGTTCTCAAACCCTTCCCGATCTTCTCGCCATTGACAACTGCAGAAGTAGCAGGCGAAAACCTCACAACTCCCGCAGAGTTCGAATCCCTTGTTCCCAACCCCTTCGCATTCCTAATCCCGCCATCGAATACCGCTGAAGAGGAAGGTGTAAACCTCAAAAGTAACTGCAGAGAAGCATGGTGATTACCTGTTGTTCCAGTTCCAATACCTGCCGTTACAAGGTACTTTCAATATTTCCATTTTCAGTTGGTTTCTCTAGTGATTCTCAGTCATTTTCAGTCAATTTCTCAGATGAAATGGCGTGGGACTAGGAGGAAATCCCGTTATTTTTGCTTGCACGATAGTAAAGACAATTGCAATCAAAGCTCACTCTATGTAAGAATGTTAAATGCAACGACAAGTGCATACCACATCCATGGGTTGAAGCTTGGGTACTCATCGCGTCCACAGGCGGGTGCGACTACCGCCATATTGGTTACTACTGTTGACGAAGATGAGGTCGCCGTTGTTGACGAGGTTGTGACAGCTAACAAAGTCGTTACCATCGAAGAAGCCGCTACCATCGAAGCTGCTGGCGTGGTTCCGCCTCTGAGCCTTCGCGGGAGTTTTGGTTGTCTCTACATGCAGGGCACCTTGGTTCTTTAGGTTCCTTTTGCGTAACCACACTACCTCCAAGTGCAGGGTATATATTAATAGTAGAGGTGGAGTGATTGTGTGTATACACTATAAATAGGTTTCACTTGACAGGGTAAATTCTATTTGCTTTCATTATAGGTTTCACTTGACCTAAGTGTTGGCTGCACTAATTTTTAAACAAGGGAGTTTTCACTAATTTAGGAGGGAGCAACATTTCCTAGCCTAATATTATCGATTGGGAGCAAAAGGATCAAAATGCCAAGAAATAATTGTCATCCTAATGCCATGGCAGTGAGTTTGTGCTCCAATTGAGAGGTATACATTCTAGGAGTCCTTTTCCAATCTTATAAACAGTTAGAAGTGTCAAAATTGACAATATGGCACTTAGGGTTTCACTGAAATTGTTTGAAATCATGGATTAGGGTGTAACAATCCCTTTCATCAACTTTTAAGAAGAAAAGAATTGAAAGAAACCCAAGAAATAAAACCATAGAATTTCTGCCCTACTCAGTCCATGCAAAAACTTCACATAATAAGGAAGTGGAGTGAAGATGAAGGGATTGCCTTTCTAAGGAAGAAGAAATCACAAAAAACAGAGGTGATTTAGGCTCTCGGGAGGCAAGGGCGTCAAGCGGCTTCCGGCGCCTGGAGCGGGTTCTCGCGTGTGAACTGGGAGAAAGACTAGTTACAGGCGCTGTTTTTCCCCTCTTAACGGAAGCACCGCTTCCAGTTTCACACGCTCGTGAGTATGATTGCACCTCTCGCTCGATTCAACTCCCCTCTTCACCGAATAAGATTTCATATGTATTAATATGTACTTACCTAATATGTATCGATATCATATGTATTAATATAAAGTTAGATTTAATACTAATTTTGTGCTGAAGACAAATTATATTTCGTACTATAAATTTGGATTTAATATTTTTGCTTGCGTCGTGCCAATTTTTTTATGTCGCCGCTTATTAAAGTGCTTGTGTAATTAATAATACCTGTATAGTTGGCGGCGCCACATAGGAGGTGTCGATGGTGGCACGATTGAGAGATCTGCTTTCTATTTTCCTCCGGCTGTGCGACCTCCAAGTTGATAATCTCTGCAATCAATGAAAGGGGGAGGACAAAATCCAAGCTTCAAAACAATCTCGCCAGTTATGCCATGACTTACTTGGCACTGCCTTGTTCAAATACTGATGAAACAGATATCGGACACTCGTAAGGGAGACACTTCTTCTCTTTGGGGCTTGACCTCCAGAGGAGCTGGCAGAAGGTGATGGCCATACCCTTTTCGAAGGAAAGCACTTCAGAACTGTCTCAAACATGCTCTTGATATTTGGAGTTGCAGCAACAACGACTCATGATGGAGACACTTCTCCCCGGAAGCCTGACCTCCCGAGGAGGTAGGAGAATGTGATGGCCGCACCCTGCCGGAAGGAGAGGGCTTCAAAACTACCCCAAGCATGCTCTTGATGTTTGGAATTTTTGCGGACGGCAAACTCGTTTTCCTCTTCATTCCTAGAGAGATCCACAAACACTGGGATGGAAGAAGATGAGCAATTGGGAAGAAGACGAAGAGCTAAGAATGAGATTGCAAGAAAAGGTTCTTCGAAAAGTTCAGCCTTTAGGTTCTTAAAAACCTTGGCTTCAGAAGAGTTGGCGCATCTATTTTCCTGACATTCAGAGTTCCTGAATCCCAAGAAAATGGGTTAACTGTTTGGTATGATGTGCCTTCTGCCCGGGACCAACAACACGCCACATGTAAACAATCAAGTTCTCTCTCCCCTAAAGAAATCGCGACACGTGCCCCGCCGGGCAGTCCTCTAGTATAATGATGTATCACCTGCTGTACGAGCTCTTCACTCGGTTCTCACCTATTAGTATTGGATATGGTCCTCGCTTCCTAACAGCCTTTGTTGTGCGTGCCGTCACAAGTCCTCGCTGACATGACACAATACTCGTTACGCCTGCCCGCCGTGTGGTCTTCGCCTAGAGGACGTAGTATCCACACCCCCTATTTTCGTGAAGGCAATACTAAGATCGCCCGTGAATAGTCATCATACAAAGTATTTTCTACTAGTGTAGACCCAAACACTAGCTTGCGGCGTAGAGATCATTCATATGGTATATAATGATAGGACGACAACTATCAGTCTCGAGGGACATGCCCCTACTGCTATGCCCGGGGCAGCAGGGCGATTATAATCATAACTCCTGGTGGATCCTTTACCATGTGCCATTTAACATGATTTACACGTGGCGATCACCTTCTTCAGGCGTGCGGAATATATATATCCCATTTGAGGAAGGAATTGAAGTTTGAAATTCTAGGGACGAGCATTACAGAGTGGATGCTGAGAGAAGGCACTCTGGGTTTTAGGGTTAGTGGCGGGTTCTCTATACTCTCTACTAAGGCTCCATTTGGCACGACATTTTTTCTCTGGTGAGTTTGGACAAAAAGTTCACCATCATAGAATGTTTGTTTGGCATAGCAATGTTTATGACCGCTGCCAAGAAAAGAAAACTAGTTTTGAACATAAAAGTGGATGAAGAAAAGAAAAAGAAAACTAGTTTCACGAATGACGGTTCATAACTACCGTGTTCACAACCGCCACCGCCGTGCCAAACTGAGCCTTAAGGCTCTCTGCTCAAATCACCCCAAGGACTGTTTGGGATTCAACACATTCCTTATTTAAATCGTCGGCGATTAACATTCAACTACTATTTTTAAAAATTTATATGACTAGTTTTTGGTCTTCAATATAAATGTCTGTTTGTCCAGGTTGTGAGCAGCCACGGAACCATACTTTTTGGACTTGTCTATGGAATCTGGCCAGCAGTAGTCTTCTTTTCAGAGATTGTTCAGACTTTAATGTTGGGCGATTTCTGTTACTATTATATTAAAAGGTATTTCCTAGTAATTTTAGTTGCTTTAGCCAACTTATTAAAGCTTCCCTGTTATTGAATTCCAATTCTCTGTAAGCATTTTTTTCCTGCTATTTTCTTCTTAAACAGTATAGTTAAGGGCCACTCTGTGCTGAGGCTTCCTTCAGATTCAGTATGATCACAGATTTTGGGAGGTGTTGAATGGAAGAACAGTTTGGAGAGAAGATGTGGAAAATAGAAAGCTATTTTCATTTTTATGGAATGTTATAACATATAAATTTGGATTTTATTTTGTTATTGGAAGACCCCTTTTGTTGCGCGCGCCTAGTAGTCGCGCTGCGAAAATGTATTTGAGCGAAGAAGAAACAATAAATGAATTGTATGAGGCTGCGGGCGGTGAAAAAGGTTTATTGAATGAACCTAATATAGTTTTTTTCCTTTGGTTCCATTTTCTCTGCCTGAATTTGAACTCTTGCCTAAACCCTCAATAGTTGAGCATATAATCATTGGGTCTTCTAGTTGATGTAGGTGATATACAAATGCTATTTTTTGCAGATTTGAATAGTCTTCGTTTGGAACGATTAATCCCTCAATACACCGGTGGTAATTATGAAGGGGAGCCTTCACGCAAGTGTGTCCTTGAGGTCACGGGCAGCCTCTTGCAAAAATGCATGGTAAAGTTTTCCTACATTTCACCCTTGTGGTAGGACCCTTCCCCGGACCCTCGCTGAACTGGGATGCCTTTGTGCACTCGGGTGCCCTTTTTTATTTGGAAGTGGTAATTATGTGAAACAATTAAAAGTAGGGGCCTATTACATTACATACCATTTGATATTGAATTTGATTAATTGAGTTGATGAACATTTAGTTAATTATTCCGCTTGTTGGTTTTATTTTTTCCTTTATCTTTCTGTGTGTTTTTTTAGTTGGCATTCTTTATTAGATTATTAAATGTGGGAGGAAAATGTTAAAAAAATGATAGATTAATGTTAATGTTATGTGTTTAATTTACTCACCCAATATATCAACTCATCATGCATGAATCAGTATGCTCGCGGGAAGAATATTTATGCTCATTCAATTCTAGTTCATTGCCCTAATTTGTAGGCCCCAACTACCCTTCATTAAGGGTATGTTTGGGAGCGGTGTTGTTTTCCAGCTACCGCACCGGACTGGAGGTCCGGAGTAACTTTTCTAAAAGCATCTTTTGGGGCTTTTTGGGTGGGTGCGGTAGCCACTAGAAGCCCTCCCAAACACCTCTATAAGTCAGTGGTGGGATTTTCCAGCTTTCGCACCAGAGTTGAAAAGTCCTTCCAAGTCCCAAATGGGTCCTAAGAAGAAACACATTTAGAAAATAAACTTATTTTTAGGGCATTGTTATGTGCACCACTTCTGGCTATGCGCACACCAAACTCTCAAAATAAACCATAATAAAATTTTCCCCAACCCCTCCCATCCTAAACCTAAGCTCGCACCCCGCACACCACTTCGAGAAGGTCTGCCGCCCGCTGTTTGCAGCCCCAGTCATGAGGCAAAACCCGCCAGCGGCGAATATGAGAATCAAGTCCTTGGTGTAGGGCTCCAGGTCTAGCGTGGCCGTCCAAACCACCATGGATGCAGAAGAATTAACGATAAGCTGTATGAACGAGAAGTGTCCCGAGGAGGAGACCCGGGAGGAGGCGGCGGCGGCGACGTTGGTGGAGAGATTAGAGCCCACCACACCTATGTCACCTATGTTTGTAGACTGCCAATTGTTGAGTTCTTGGCAGAGGATGTTAAGTGAGGTGGCTTCTTGGGTTTCATTGATTAACGCTAGCAGAGCGCCGACGGTGAAGAACATATCAATGGTGTGTTAATATAATTTATGGCATGCACATCGGCACATATCAATAGTGTGCGCATAATCAAAAATGATGTGCACGTAACAACGCCCTATTTTTTTTAATGATAATTTGAATTCTCAACCCTAGCTATGTAAGAGTGAATATTTTTTGTTGTGGCAAAACACGCCTTTTTCTCTTTAAAATATTGTCTTTTGAAGTTCTCTTGGAGTTTAGGAGGGTTGGATAGAGATTCGGGCTAAACAAAGACCCGTTGAGATGAGAATGAGATGCCTTTTATATAAAACACCCATGCAACAGTTTAATCGTAGCACGCCCCCATAGCGAACCGAGGCCCGATCCAAATAGGGCTACATTTTGTAAGTCCCAGCGGGCGGCCTTAGCCATGCGCGCTTGAGCACGACTTTGTCCGTGCGCGGCCATGCCTGCACGTGCATTGGCGCACGGACTCGGCTGCGCGTTGGGATGCGGGCTCACGTCCTCCGGTGCGTGACCCCGTCTGCGCACTTTTCTTCTGTCGAGCACCTCCGTGCACGCCCTTACCGCTCCGTCCCGGACGTCCCATCGCCGCCTCCTAAGTCTCGTGGATTTCGTGCACAACACCTCTATGCTAACTGCATGCTCAGAACACTTGCGCTCTAACTGTATGCTCAGAACACTCTTGCTCTCACTGCACGCTCAGAACACTTCCGCGCTCGCTGCGCGCTCTGAATACCTCCGCCCTCATTGCGCGCTCAGAACACCTCCGCGCTCGCAGCACAAAAAATTCTTTCAGAGCACGCGCTGCAATTTGTCCAAAATGGCCAGGGGGTAAAATCATCATATCCAAAAAAATGACGATAAGTGTGCTATAAGATCGAGGAACATGATTCACCCGCCCAATAGTTTTAGTTATTAAAACTACGCAAATATCAATTCACCCCTACCAAAAGCTATTAAAGGAGCTCAGAGCCCTCATTTGAAGACACCTTGCCTCCAGCGCCAGAGAAAGCTCCTTCGATGATCCTTCAGAGGTCTTCTTCGACATTCGAACACTCACTCGAAGATCTCCTTCATTTTTGAAGTTCTCCCTCAAATCCTTCGAAGATCCCGTTCCTTTTTCCACAAAACACTCTTTCTAACGAACGGTGATCTGTTACCCTCGAGCTTTCTTGTATCTGTAACACTAAAAAAAAAATTCCACGTTTGGTCGGCACCGATCTGGCCCTACGAGTTTTCATATTTTCCAGATTTATCACATTATAAGAAAGTCTTCTTATCTACTGTTGGTATCTACTTTGACAAACAAACCCTCAAAATTCCAAGTTTGACGCTTACAAGCTTACGAGGACAACACTTTAAAAATAATCAATTCTTAAAAATAAAATAAAATTTTAAAATAATAATAATAATAATAAATTCTAAATAAAAGTCATTTAAATATTTAGTAATCATGCAGCGGTTGGATTTAGTTTTGTTTTTGCAGATTTTGTTTATATTTCATAAGCTGCCGCTTGGCATTATGGCTAAGAAAGAAGCCATGCAACAAATGTAGCGAAATATGTAGCCAGAGCTACACAAAAGGCTACAGGCTCTTTTTTGGGGGGCTACAGGGTAGGGCTGATTTCGAGTCGGCTCGACTCGAAATGTCTCGATTCCGAGTTGAGTCGAAATCGAATCGGGTAGGCTCGAAATCGAATCAATTTGGCTCGAAATTGAGCATTTTTTATTTTATTTCTAGTTTGCTCAAAATTAAATTGGCAACCTATAAATTTAGCAAATGAAACATTTAAAACCTTCATTCTTTTTATTTAGTTTTAAATTTTGTTATTTTTAATCTTAAAATAAGAATATATTAATAAATACATAAAATTTTTAAATAATTCGAGTTGATTCGAATCATAATTCGAGCGATTCAGTGCTGGCTCGAAATCAGATTCAAATCAAATTGGATCGACTCAAATTGAGTCGAATCAATTTTAACCGATTCCGATTCGGCTCAATTTTTGAACGATTTTCGAGCGACTTTCGAGTTTCGAATAATATGCTCAGCCCTACTACAGGGTGAAAGCTCTGGTATCATGCATGCAACTTTCCTTAGAGAGGAAGGGCCCACGGGAATCCTCTCCATTTGGAGTGAAATTGATAGTATTCATTTTACGGTCCAGTTCAAGTTCTTGTTGATCAGACAGGTTCACTAATTCCATCGTTTTATATTTTTCTTTGAATCAAAAAAATTATCCACCATTAGATCAAGGCTCGGTTTGGAACTGTGGCGGCGGCGGTCGTAAACGCATGAGTTAAACCGTCATTCGTTAAGGATCACCTAACAAGCCTCATCCGTTTGAACGTAAAAGTGGATGAAGTTCCGTAGGTGTGCGTTAACAAATGACAATTTAACCCCTATGTTCATGACCGTCACCACTGTGCCAAACAGAGCCCAAGTGAGAATGCATCTACACCATGAAATGAATACTGTCTATTTCCCCCAAATGAAGAGAATCTCGATGGAGAGGAGAGGTTGGGGGAGGGTGAATAAGGATTACTACAAAACTAATAATTTATTTTTTTGTATTTTTACTAATAAAAAACTGGAATGATAAAAGAGTTTTGCGCGGCCGTGGATACGAAGGCCCTCCAAAGAATCTGCCCACTAGAAGGAGAGTAATTTTTAGGTATGCACCGCAGACGGCTACAGTGCCGTGCGAGGAAGATCACTGTCATGCACTCGCACATCAAAAATCGTGCGATTGATTTGATGTACGAGTGCACGGCACATATCACATCAGTGCCGTGCGAGATACGTACCTCAAAATTACTTCTAGAAGGAATAGCAACAAAGGAAAATGTCTTCAGTGACTATGCAACTGCCTGAGCTTTCAAGCATCAAGGTCTCATACTTGAACAACGCTGTCCGGTGTCGGTCTCGTGACTGGGCGGCGGCGGCGGCGTCACAGCGAGCAAGCATAGTGGTTGTGTCTGTTTCAGGGGAATTACCGAGCACACTCGTGTGGCCTTCTCTAGAGACGACTGAATAATAGCGGGGAGTCAAGGGTGTCAAAGGTTTCTCAAAGGAGGAATAGGGAAATATAGGGGTTTGCTAATAGCCCACTTTAAGAATTGAAACAAAATGGTCCTAAAACATTTGAACCTAATTTTTTTTTGATTTGCTAATAGCGAAACCGATACGGAGAATTTCAAGCAATACAGAATCAATAAATCTACTAGGAACAAATTTTCTGTGCGTGCTGCGTATAAGAAGCATGGTGCATCATGCACATCGTTCATATACGTTGCAGGTATTGGAACCGGGTTTCGACCCAACGAGGAGTTCGGACCCGAAAGGTGCAGCTTGCACTTCTCCCGAGGAAGAACGTTTAGCTGAAGGTTTAGAATTAGACACAGACCCTGGGCAACAGTGCGGAGGTCCCACCTCTCACCCGAAAGATCTTAGAGCGCTTTCCCTTGCACACAAATGTTGAAGCTGGACACCTTGGAGAGCCTTTTAAGCCAATCAAAATGACCAGAGGAGGAAAAAGCCAAAAAACTAGATCCTCTCAAAGGTACTCTTCTAGGTCTATTTATAATTTTTCCTAGCGGGGTTTGCCAATAGCACAATCCCACCTTTTGGTTTTAATAAATGCACCTCAAATTTGTCTGCCAACAGTCAAACTCCATTGTTTGGAATAACTATCATCAGACAAATAAATATAACATTGCACGGAGAATATTCCTGGATACCGAGTGCCCTGATAGAAAAAACACCCACCAAACTCCGGCTCGCCTCACTTTCTATGGCGAGTGTCTTCGTAAAAAATTTGCTCATATACTAAATATATAATTAATTCTTCAAACAAGATTGAATCAATTAATGCCTCCCAAAATACTTTTCTCGTGAAAAACAGAGTAAAGATGGAGGTGGAAAATAAGAGAGATCGTGGCGGGGTTTGCAACCGGAGGTCGGGAGGTGGGGTTGGAGATGGAACAATCGCCGCGCTGTTGCGAAGAGATGCGGGGAAAGAGGGGCCGATCGCGCGAGTCGCCGTTTCTTTTTCCGCCATGCAGCGGCTTTTGCTCCCGCACCGGAGCTCCAACGCGGAAACAAACACAGCCTAATGATCCGTTTGGCGCGATGGTGACGGTCATGAACGCGTTCGTAATCAACTGTCATTCGTGATCGCCCAACCTCACCCAAGTAATCTTCAAAACTAGTTTTCTTTTCTTGGTGGCCGTCATAATCAATGTCTTGCCAAACACGCATTTTATGATGATGGTGTTTTTGTCCAAACTCACCAGAGCGAAAAAGCCACACCAAATGGAGGATAACTTTTTTGTGTGACGCGGCATTTGCTGCGAGTGTTTGGGGCAAAAACCGCCGCACGATAGATAAATAAATGGTCGGCGGCGACATTTGCCGCGTTTGGCCACCGCCGCACTCAGTGGCGGAACTAGGATTTTGAAGTCGCATGGGCACAATTTAAGTACTGTCAATTCGAGGGGTTCGGGGGGCAGCGCCCCCTGAGCGGGAGTTCGGGGGCAGCGCCCCCTGAGCGGGAGTTCGGGGGCAGCGCCCCCTGAGCGGGGGTTCGGGTGCAGCGGCCCCGAATTTTTTTTTTGCCATAGAAGGAAGGAGAATCACCTATCCTTGACGCTGGAGCATGCCTCCATCATCTCTAATTTAGCAGCAATCCGAGCATGACAACCGCTAGTAATATTGTTCACATACATCAGAGGAGTATTCCCAATCAACTACAAAAAAAATATAATGCGAAATGCTCATTTCGATTTATCTGAAGAGGAAAACAAGATCAAGGAGCCATAATAATCCCAAAAACCTACTTCGGTGAAATCCTTTGCGATCTTTGCGATCTTTGGACCTACATCACCCGGAAGCAGCGGGAGCAGCGGAAGCAGCCAGGCAGCTAGGGCATGGGAGCAGCGGGCAGCGACGGCTAGGAGGATTTCTTCTCCCCCGTTGAAGATCGCGGAAAAAACGGTCGGGCACGTGCCCTACCGTGCCCAGGGCTAGTTCCGCCCATGGCCGCACTGTCCCGTTTCGACCCCGCACTCTCTCCCACCGGTTCGAATACCGCGCGGTTCCTCCGGCCGCCGCCGAATCAAATAAAGCCTCTTCAAACTATTAATGGAACAATTAAAGGCTCCCAAAATCGGATTTTGCCGGTGAAAAACAGAGTAAAAGAAGGAAGTGAGAAAAAACGGAAACAGAGGAAGCCTCTACTTATCATTTTTTAGCTTCTTCCAAAACGCAACCGCGCGAAAAAACGCAGTCAGCCCAAACGCGCTCCTCCGCTTCGGCGGCGCCTCCCTCTTCATCTTACACCTCCTCACAGAAACGGCTTCTGCAATCATCCCCTGCATCCCGCCGCCGGGCTCGAGCCTTCCGGCGGAGCTTTTCAACGACGGCAGGTATGGAAGCTTCATGATGTGGCGGTCGAGAACGTGGCAGAGGGACGCGAGCTCGAAGGAGTCGTAGAGAGGGCTGCCGCAATCCCAAACGGGGAAAGGACGCGATTCTCCATCTCTGTTCTTCTCTGCTTCCTCTGTTTCTTCTCCTTCTTCTTTGCTGATGAGTCTCTGCTCCTCCATTTCTGTTTTTTTTTGTTGTTGTTGGGTTTTAATAATTAATAAATACAATTATATTATTATTTTCAGTTAAATTATGTTAATTGATAATTTAACTGGTTCAGAAAAATAGAGTGGTACATAATTACTCTGTTTTATAATCTATTACTATATATATTTTTAATTTTAAAATAATTTAAATTATAATGTCCATTTATTAAAAAAAAAAGTCTAAATCAAAATTTTAAAAATAAATTGTTACTAACGTTTTCAAATTATTGAAAAGATTATATTATATATTCGAATCAAATAAATAAAATATAATTTTGAAAGGAGAATAGAGATGAGATGGAGAAAGATGTAGAAAATCGGGGTGCCGAGAATAGAGATTCGTACGAAGATCAGAAATAGAAAAAAGAACAACAACACAAACACAAAGATATACAGAAGTTCACCCAATACCGGGCTACGTCCTCTCTCCTCTTCTCTCCTTCCTTCTTGTATTCACCAAAGCAAAATACAGATTACAAAGTTACAAGGATCAAACCGATCCTACCTCGCACCTCTCTCTTTGGACAAGAAACGGAAAGAAGCACCGCCACCGGAAAACACCTTTCTAAGGGATCTCCAAAAAAAGGCGCTTCCAAAACCTCCTCAGCCGAAACCACTCAGAAAACACATAACCCTAAAATTCAGGTTACACGTCTATAATAGGCCACGGAACCGGAAACAAGAGAGCCGGTAGTGTTCCCCAACTCCAACAAAAGAGAGGAGAGATTAGAGAGAGTCGGTGGTCACACAGTATTAGATATCGGCTGCGAGCTGCTGAAGTATCACCGCGTCGTGACACTGTCGCGATCAGAGTACTGCCACAGTCCAAATACTGTCGCAGCTGAACATAGGGGAGGAGCTCCATACCTCTCCCTTGTGTGTGTGTGTAAATGCAAGCCAAAAAATAAGTGTATCCATACAGTCCTACTGATTAAGGCTCTGTTTGGCACGGATTTGGCGGTCGTAAACTCATGGGTTAAACCGTTATTCGTTAATGATCACCTAACAAACATCATTTCTTTGAACATAAAAGTGGATGAAGTTCCTTGAGTGAGCGTTAACGAATGCCAATTTGAGCCTAAAATAAGGTTAGGCAAATAACAAAGTAAATCAACAAATAATTTTAGTAAGAATCATAAACTATTTTTCATGGTATTTTCCAACAAGTGAGAATGGTATTTTCCATGGTTGTTCCATGAACCATCCAGGTCAATCTTAGAGATGATTTTAGAGAAAATATTTGGGTCGACCTCCCGTACGCCGTTCGGCACCGATGGAATCCCATCATCCATCGGAGCTCATGGAGAATTGTTATACGCATGCCATATTATGCACTGCAGGACATCGTGCATGCGCAATTCCCGTGTTTCCATTGGTCTCGAACGTCAGCTGGCATCCGGGACCCGGGCGCAGAAATTTCTAAACGTTCAGGGATAGTTGAGTTCCGTTTGGTAGGACTCATTTGCTCCGGTGTATTTGGAGAAAAAAACATCACCATCATAAAATGTATATTTGCATGATAGTGGCTCAGTGGCTATGACTGCCGCCAAGAAAAGAAAACTAGTTTTGAATAGAAAAAAATAGATGAAGTTGCTTAGGTGAGGTCGGACGTTCAAGGACGAGGATTCATAACCACCACGTGAAGTTCACGGCCGCCACCGTAGCGCCAAATGAAGCCTAATAATTGTCTTGCCAAACCTGCATTCTTGTTATGTTGTCGCCCCTCCCAAACTTCCGCCAAACTCCTTTCTTGGTCGGGGATACTTTTGGAATCCACTCCAATTATATAATCTTCAATATTCCGGTATTTATGGAGGATTTCTTTGAAGGGATATTTGATCATCTTTCATTGTTGCCGCCAACCCGTTTTGGAGACCGCTCCAAATTTGACATCTTCATTAATCTGGTGATGATGGAAGATTTTAGGAAGGGATTGATCTTCTTCCATGATGGCCACCATACCTATTTTGGATTTCTTCCACCACCTATATATAGTGGTGTGACCGGCCTTCCATGAGTGCAGCGCAGCAGCCAAGTTTCGCCGAAGATCGTCGGCTTCTCTTCGAAACACCTACCGCCGACTTTCTCTTCACGTCGGCTGCCGAATCGGAGGTCCTTCTTTCTTTGTAGTCGACATTCGTCTCTAGTCGCCGTCTTGATTTCTCGTCGCAACGTCTACGGCCGGATCTTGGAGGGTTCGGGATTTTTTCATTTTTCTCGTTCTATTTTCTCCCTCCATTTTAGCCGTATTGTATGTTTGAGGCAATTAATAATATTATTGATCTCTGCCTGCATAGTGGACGCACCCATTTGATTTTTTCGGGGAACCACTTAAATCTCGGTGTTCTTCTTTTTTGTGGTGTTTATCATTTATTTTTTGCACATTATAATTATCTTTCGTAACAATAAATTTAGCCGTTAAAAATTTCACTTGAACAAGAGAATTTTATCCGCATTCGGAGACCCGTTTTAATAACACATTCTATGGCTGGCATTTGTGTCAAAACTCACCGAAGCAAAAAAAAGCCGCACCAAACAGAGCCTTGCTTATAAAATACTCATAATAAGTGCCTGGTTCTCTAGGAACAAAAAAAGGTTTTTTTTTTTTAATGAAAATAGGCTTTTTTACCCCTCAATATATATTGGGTCTCCTTGCTCAAGGCCACTGGATGAGGACAAAAAAACCACTTATATCTTCATTTATTATCACAATATATATACATAGAGTAGCAGGCGTTTAATTATGTTCGGTAGAGCACTCTGGGCATTTTTGTCAACGCCTCAAAAAAGGTAAAATTGAGGGAGAGAGAGAGAGTGGTGCTGAAAATTTAGGCTGTTTGCTAGGGCAGTGGGATTTCCAGGAAAATTACCGCACCGCCCGACCGTCACTACGCGGTTGATTTCTGCGGAAATCCCGTGAAAATGTGCGGCGGGGCGGAGCCCCAACGCCCAACCGCGGGCATTCCAGGAAACTGCGAAAGCTGCGGGGCGGTGAGTCCGTGCGACCGGAACGTATCTCCCAGAACAATGCTCCTTGATGTGGACGATGCAGACATTCAAGGCAATCAACTTTAGGCTTTTCGCCAGGGAATAGCTCCTCGCCTCGCACTCGAAATGGCGAGGCAAATCCGTCGTTCAAATTGCGAATCCGCACGAGACAACAAGGATGGGAAGAAGGTGCATGCACTTGGTACAAAACCATCGTAGTTCAAATTTTCGGTGCTGCCCGGACAAAAATACCCCTAAAATTTCGGCCCGGCGTGCAAATTGCCGAAAAAAGCAATTTCGGGGATGCAAGGCGCCAAATTTAAACTTTTAGGATACAAAATGCCAAAACCCCATATTTTGGGGTGCAAAATGCCAAAAACCCATAAACATACAAAAAACTGAAAATGTTTACTAAATCGAAAAATGTTTACTAAATCCTACTTTAGTTGAAGAAGTCTTTGAAATACATGCAAACCTGAGTATAATGGCAGTCCATAATTTGCCCAATTGCATGAAACTCTGTAAATAAGTTCACTCTATTCATTTTATAGAACAACTGGGGATCAGCTGTGCAAATAGTCCCTTTCGTCGTCCTCACTTGTATCCCTTTAGCTTATTCCTGAACATGAATAGAAGGGCAGAGCCGGCCAGAGGCCACGACGAGGCGATGGCTATGTACACGAGTAACCACATTGATTTTCTGCCATGCCTGGAGAGCTGCTTCATGAATCTCTTTGCCAGAGTAGTAGAATCGTCTTTAGAAGATTTTGAATCAGCATCCTCGCGCTCCATACGATTCGAAAGATTATTCAACTGCGAGCTTTCTTTGGCTCTTACTTCGTCGTGCGTCTGCTCGTTGTTGGACTCGTGAGGTACGACTTCATCACCTGAACCGTCGTCACTTTGCATTGCCGCAACTAATCCGTCTTCGGAGATATTTATGTAAGGAGTTTTATCAATTGATGTATCCAACTGGGGATATGGATCTGGGTTTTTGATCTGCAGCATATTTGGTGTTAATGGATGATGTATCACTAAACAATATATAAGTAGAGCTAAAATGGGGTTTAGTTATCAAATATGAAAAAAAAATGGAGGAATTTATTGGAACAGCTCCTGTTTGGGGAGTTGGTTGATGAACGAGGTGAAAAGGAACATAATATGTACGCTCGATTTATGACGAACGAGACTAAAAAAATGCTTCATTTTTCAGTGGTCTGTTATGAGCCTACTCGGAGCGGTGGCCGGAGTAGTGGTTGGAGGCGGTGATGATGGTGGTGGAGGATATAACAGAGCTGTAACTGCGGCTGCCTAAGCAGGGTTGAAATGGAGCGTGAACAAAGGCGTACTAAACAATATAGATAGTATGGACTGAAAAAGAATAATGATGGAGAGTAACGTTTACACCTCGAATCATGATGGAACATATTGGTTTTGAGAGCAGACCTTTTGGGTGTGCATATGCGGACTAAAATGCAGAGCAGAAAGAAACTCATGAACAGCTCTCACCCACCTGCAGAGAATACAAATATTAGATTCGAAGGCCAATATATATTTGTAAAAAATGTAAATTCAGTGCATGTTTCATGTGTACATTTGTAACTTTTGACCATACTGTTTTAGTTATTAAAGAGAGAAAAGGAATAAAGATTTAACTAGAAGGACACACACACCCACCCACACACACACACACGAACAATCACACCCACCCACCCACACACACGAACAATCACACCCACCCACCCACCCACACGAACAATCACACCCACCCACCCACCCACACACACACGAACACACAAACACACACGAACACACATGAACACACATGAACACAGACACAGACACACACACACACACATGAACACAGACACACACGAACATAGATGAACACAGATGAACACACACACAGACACACAAACGCACAGACACATGAACACAGACACATACAGACACACACAAACACAGACAAAGACACAGACACAAACACACAAACACAGACAGACACAGACAGACACAAACATACACAGACAGACACAGACATACACAGACATACACAGACATACACAGACATACACAGACACACACATAGACACACAGATAGACACACACACACACAGACGCACACAGACAGACAGACACACATACATAAACACAGACACAGACACAAACAGACACAAAGACACAGACACAGACACATAGACACAAACACAGACATACACAAACACCAATACAGACAGACACACACAGACATAGACACACAGATAGACACACAAAGACAGACGCACACATACATACAGACAGACAGACACACATACACAGACACATACACAAACAGGCACAAAGACACAAACACAGACACAAACACAAACACACAGACACAGGCACACACAGACACAAACACACACAAACACACACAAAGACACACACACACAGAGACACACAGACACACACACACAGAGACATGCACACAAAAACAGACACACAGACACACAAATAAACACAGACACACATAAACAAACACAGGCACACACAGACACAGACACACACAGACACAGACACACACAAACAGTCACACACAGACACAAACACACACAGACACAGGCAGACACACACACAGACACACACACAAACAGACACACACATACAGATAGACACACATAGACAAACACACCTAGACAAACACAGATAAACAAACACACAGACAAAAATAGACAGATATTGACAGATATAGACAGACAGACACAAACACAGACAGACAAACAAATAGATACAAACAGACACAAATAGACAGACACAAACAGACAGACACAGAGACATAAAGACACGCGCAAGCGCAGGCGCACACACATGCACAAGCACGCACACACACACACGCACACACACACGTACACACACACACACGCACACACGCACACACACGAACACACACACACACACACAAACACACACACACGAACACACACACGAACACACACACGAACATGCACACAAGAACACACACAAACACGCACACGGACTTGCACACGCACGCGAACATGCACGCGAACACGCACACACACGAACAATACACGAACACACACACGAGCACAGGAACACACAAACACACAAACAAACACACACGAACACAAGAACATACACATACACATGAACACACGCACACACACAGGAACACACACACACACAACGAACACATGAACACACGCACACACACACAAGAACACACACACAGGAACACACACACACAGGAACACACACACACAGGAACACACACACACAGGAACACACACACAGGAACACACAGAGGAACACACACTCACACACAAGAACACACACGCACAAGAACACACACAAACAGGAACACACGAGCACACACATGGGAACACACACACAAAAACACATGAACACACGCACACACACATACACATGAACACACACACGAGTGACAGGTATGGGGCTCCGCCCCTACAATCAACCGCAGCAGTACACCGATCGTGACAGGCACGGGGCTCCGCCCCTATCAATTAATTAATATAGTTTAAAATAAACACTATCAATTAATTAATGTCAAATCAAGCTTACTTAAATTGACGTGTTTAATGATAGCTCCTAGAAAATATCATTGACATGACTAATGACATCCTTCCTCGAAACTACTGCTGACATGCCTAATGACAGTCTATCATAGTAGGTATAGGAGCTCCACTAACTTTTTTTTTATATGAATTTTCATCATTATTTTTAATTTGAGGAAGATGTGTAATTACTTGAATGGACATTGTACTTACGCATTAGTGAGATTATGACACAAACAACACGACTATTCTGAGAATGAATAGAGCTATAACAGAACATGGCACCACTTGAGATTAGATAGAATGAATTTGAGCTGAACTTGATCTGGATTTTGATGACATACCAAATGCTTCGTGCAGTTATCCCTTCAAAATATGCAAGATGGCCACCATGTGGTGTTGTTGCCAAAATAATATTTTTGTTTAATCTGTAAACAAAATGAACTTTAAATTCTTAAGAACAATAGAGCAAACTCAAATATATTCGGCAAAAAAGAACAAAAGAATTTAACAAGAGGTAGTGTTGGCTATATGATGTAGACAGAGGATGAGATTTATTTTTTACTTAATGTTTTATGTATTGATTAAGTTTCGGGTATTTTATTTTGTATATTTTTTTCTCTTTTAGTTATTTGCAAATGATTCATTTTATTGTTGGAGCGTATACCTAGTTATGTGAATTTAGGGTTGTGTTTGTACTCTATGATAAACGCATGATCAATGGGATTGATTGGGTCGAGTAAGTTTGCCACTTTTAACCCACTTTCTCAGTAAGTAAATTATTGAGCCAATCATTGATTATTTCCCTAGGGTTATTGGTTGGTTTATATTAAAAAAAGAAGGAAAATAAATTAGTATAGTGTCACCCATAACATAACTTATAAGATCATCTCTATTAATCAAATAGCTAATTTTAAATTCACATGATTTTTGCCATATTATATGCCTACCAAAAATTCTTCACTTGCACTCCCTAGAAATCTCACCAGAATTATTTCATTAGAAATATCTCTTAAAAAATTTCTATAAGCTCTCAATAAGTTCTTTCTCATATCTCACAAATTCTCCCACTCAAATTTTCTCTACTCATTTTCTATAGAAATCTCATCTGAAATCTCTCCTAGAAACCTATCTCCCAAAGCCTCTATTTCACTAGGTTTCTCCCATTTAAAGATTTTCAAAGAAAGTTTTTCTATATAAATTGTTTTCCAAGCTATCTCAAAAGAATTCTCTTTCTAAAAAATCTATCTTCCAGGATTCTATTTCACTACGATTCTCCCAGTCAAAGATTTTCTCTAAGAAGTTTCACTCGCTAGAATCTTCTCGCTGGAAAGTATCTCTAAGAAAGTTTTTTTTACAGAAAATTCATTAGAATTTTATATCTAAAGATTCACCTCTCCAAGGTTCTGTTTCACTAAGTTTATTCCAGCCAGACTTGCTGCCTCTAGAAAACTTCTCTTTATCAAATTTCTCTAAAAAATTATGTATGCTTCTCTCTAGAAAACTCCCTCAAGGATTGTCTTGTTTTCTTAGTCACATATTTTCTTTTCTCTCTAGAATTTTTTTTTAAAAAAATTTCGTTACAAATTTCCTTTTGAAATATATTGTTCCGTCAGTTTTCTTTCTCAATTCACAAGATTTTATTAACCAACAATATTCATGAAGTTCTTTTGGCGTAAGAAGCAGAGAATTGAGTTTGTAGCCTATTTTCAATTCTCATCGAACTGAGTAAAATTTCAAATCTCATCCAATTGAGTAAAATCTCAATTCTCATTGAATTGAGTAAAATATCAATTCTCATCAAAATGGGTATAATTACAATTCAACAAAATTAAACTTGGGCCTTTTAATTCAATATACCGAGGCACAATTCCGTTCAGTTGAAACCCGAGTACATTCTGATGCGGAGCATAGGCGAGCACTTGCAGTGGATGACGAGTTTTGGGTCCATTCGGGGCTAATTTGACGACTTTCCATATATGACATGCCCGGATCGACGATCGGACTCCGCAGATGTGTTCGGATTCGCGTTGCGAATCGATTTGATATAGTATTTCACTATTTTGCATTTTATTTTGATGCATTTAGGTGGCCCCACCTTCGGCCAATCATATCCATCAATGTGGGATACCTTAATCCTCCTTTTATTATAAATAGGTGGTTTGTGGGCTGGTTGAAGGCATTGCAGGTTTTGGAGAGATTATTCCCAGAACTCCGCGAACGCCGGTGCCGACGCTGTTGAAGCCAAAAATGACCCCAACGGATGTTCACGAACCAAAGTGCAGCCGACGCCTACTTCTCTCTTATCTCGACCCTTGACTGGCCGCTAAGGTCAAAAGACTGACCCAAAGCCTCAGCTGGGAGGTCCCACCACACACCCGGAAGATCTCTGAGAGCTTCCCCTCCAAAGCCAAATGCTGGGCTGGGAGCTCCTCAGAAGGCACTAGAGTGGGAGAATAATGAAAAGCCCTGCCTTCCAAAGAGCCCCTATGGGTCTTTTTATAGTCTTCCTTTGACCTGAAAATACTGAAATACCCCTGAGGGGTCTGCCAATAGCCAAATCCCGCTGTTCTCCTAAGGACGTTTGGGTAATTTTACCTCGGGATAATAATAAAATAATCCTCTCTGGACTCCGGGTCCTACCCCGTGGGCCCACTTGGCGAGACCTCCGGCCTAGAAGGCTCTCGCTGGGTCCCCTCTAGGCCCGCCTTGGCGAGAACCCCTGCCAGGAAGGTTCTCGCGCTTGGTAGTCATGATGTTAATGCGAAAGAAGGTTCACCTAAGGTCTTCTCGCCTGTCCTGGGCGGGAGCTTCCGCAGTCAGGCTCTCTGCTTCGGTCGGTCGACGATCTCTCCTGCCGGGAGCTCGACTATCTGCCCTAGTCGGTCGACGATCTCTCCTGCCGAGAGCTCGACCATCTGCCTTGGTTTCCTCAGCTTTGGCCTGCCCTTGGCGAGAGCTCCTACAGGACGAGAACTCCCCAAGTATGCCTTAGGGTTAACCCGAGGCTAGCCTGAGACTAGCCCAATCCTGACCATTGAAACCTTTGGGTCCCTCCCAGCGAATATGGGGTTGTACACAATCCCCGCTCTTTTCGAGCTAGCCCTGCGCTCGACAAGACAAGTCCAACCCCCGAAATATTCGCTGGACACGTGCCAACTAACCAGGGGAATCTTTTGGTGGGTCCTACTGCGGCTATAAATATGCACCGATAGGCGACCCTATGCCTCGCCCTTGAAATACTGTTTTTACGACTGAGCTCTCGCCCCTCGGGACCTTTGCGCGAGCTTACCATGCATCCCAAACGTGCTGCCAAACCGCTTTCGCAAGACCTCCAAGACCGGTTAGCCGCTGCCCAAGCGCGGGCCTTGGCTAACTGTGCGGCGGTGGCTCCATGGTTAGCGAAAAAGACTTCCACCGCTGGGCCGTCCGAGCTGAAGAAGAAGGAAAAGAAAAGGGCGAAGACGGTCCGGCGGGACCTTTCTCGCGAGAACCGGGATCCTCCTTCCCCCACTCCCAATCCTGCGGGGGATCCTTCTCCGCAGAAGGTAAGCCCTTCAACCGTTCCTATCGATCTGATTGCGCACTGGATCCGACAGTTAACGTAAGCTTTCGCAGGAAGCCGCTCCTAATGATGGCGACGAGATCCCGCCAAGTTCTTCGAACCTGCCCGCTCATTCACCCAAGGACCAAACGCGGGTCTTGGAGAGGATTCCTCCGGCCGAAACCGGAACGATAGGTACATTTTCCCTTGTCAGTATTTCGACCCGACCTTTTCTTTTCTGAACCGTCTTCTCGCAGTGCCAACTCCCGCCGACCCGGGTCTAACCACCCGGGCAGATGAAGCGAGAACCGTTGAAGTGCCTCCTGCGGCAGCCAATCCTATCCTGCAGGCGGGAGGGGCGGCTTCTGAACCTTCCGCTACTCTCAAGGATGCTGATCGTCCCCTGAGAAAAGACAACTCCCCTCCTGCTTCCGGCCAGGCTGGGATCATCGCGCGCGAGCCCTTCCGCCCGGGGCTGGGCAAGCCTCTTCACCTTCTTTATGGGACCAACGGAGGGGCCGGGCCTTCTCGTCCAACTTTGGTTGACGGTTCTTGCCCAACCGCAGGTATGCGAGACCTTTTAAAACCGTTGATCGCCATGCTTTAACCAAAATTCTCGCACGTTCCTTTCGCAGATGATCCTGGCTTGCGGTCGGGAGTCAACGAGGAAGGGGAAGAAGAGGAAGAAGAAGACGAGGAAGAAGAGGATGAAGAGTCCCCTCTCCCTTCGTCTGGCGAGATAGAGGAAACCCTGAACAGCGCTGGGAGCGCGAAGGGGAGACGGAGGAAGATCTCGGTCATCCTGGCCAAGCTTATCCGGCGAGACCGTGCCCATACTGCTGCGGCGAAAGCATTCCGCGAATCTGTGGAGCAAAGGCTGGAGGCTCTGGAGCGGGATTTCTTCTTGGGCGAGACTGATTGCCCGCGTGGGCCTTCCGCCGAGTCTTCGCCAGGGAGGTGCATCTCGCAGATCCGGGATTACGCCAGGCGGATCAACCTTGGGTGTACCACGCTATCGTCTTACTTCAACCCGTCGGCGCCCCCAAGAACTAGGCGGCGAGAACGAGGACGATGGAGCTGGAAGCCCTACTAGCCTTCACGCTCTGAATCTCAATGTATCTCTGTTTTTTCTTCAATGTATCTATAATAAACATTATTACCAATTAAGTTTTATCCAGCTTGCGCTAGCGAGAATCTCGCTTCTACTCCTGTCTCTCTTTTCCTTTTTCTTTTTATTGCTCTGCGAGGCTTTTTAATTAAGACGCTTACACCAATCTAGGATGCTTGCGCCAATCTAGGAGGTTTGCGCCAATCCAGGAGGCTTGCGCCAATCCAGGAGGCTTGCGCCAATCCAGGTAGTCGCGTCGAAACCCGAAACGACCGTTGACCGCTGCCATCCCGAGGGGGAGAACCGAGGCGCCGTTAGCCCGGATTCTGACAGCTGTACTCCGCTGTCACTTTCTCTCTCTGTCGGATGAATTCATGATGATTACGTTTCCTATAAATAGAGAAGTCTACCAACCGCATTTACTTCTTCGATCCGGAACCTCAGCCTTCCCTCCGTGCTCTCGCGTTCCTGCTTCCGCTTCGACCCCCCTCCAGCTCTCGCTCTTACTCACGAACCAGCCATGCCTGGCGAGAACAAGGGTCGCGCCCATTGCGCGGAAGCCTTCCAGAAACACCTCTTCCCTTCCTGCAAGCTCACCCTCGACGAATACAACATGATCGTCGACCGCTACATCCCCGCCGGCTTT
Source organism: Platanthera zijinensis (assembly GCA_039513925.1). Classification (NCBI taxonomy): domain Eukaryota; kingdom Viridiplantae; phylum Streptophyta; class Magnoliopsida; order Asparagales; family Orchidaceae; genus Platanthera; species Platanthera zijinensis. The sequence goes on along the minus strand of CM077095.1, from coordinate 2,011,093 downwards.
TCGGCGCGAAACCCGGGGAATCACGATAGGGTGAATACCCCGGGGGCGGGAGAGCTTGCCATCCCCCTCGAGCACTTCGAGGTGGGCTTCCGCCTCCCCCTTTGGCCGGAGGTTCGGCTAGCTCTTCGCTATTATGGGGTGGTTCCCGCCCAGCTAAACCCGAACTCGGTCGCGATACTTATAGCATTCATATGCTATATGCGATCCGAGAGGATCGAGTTTAGTCTGCCCATCTTCCGGAAGCTATTCAACTTCCGCGCCAAGGGGGGGGGTAGTTTTCTTCTCCGGGCAACTGCTCGAGGTTACCGGTCTCGCCAACAAGCACCACCACTGGGGCGAGAAGTTCGTTTATGTCAGCGGGGACTTCGGCAACGTCCCGCTTCAGCCCGTCCAGTATGAGGACGCTGCCTACAAGCCGCCTGCTCTGGGATCGCGCGAGAGCGCAATCCTGGAATTCTTCGGGACAAGGAGTTCGACGTCCCCTATCTTCGGCGGGACGTCGACTCCCTCCCCCTCGTTCACTCGGGCGAAGGTACGGTCTCGCCTCAGATTCCCTCTTTCGTCAAAGGTTTCCTAGCGCTGAAACGCTGTCTTTGCAGGAGAGCGGGAGGTCCCTCTGCGCCAGCCCTTTGCTGAAGGCCGGGGTGTCGAGGGCCTGGCTGCGAGAGGCTCCCTTGCGCTTGCGGAAGCTAGCGCCAGCGCCTGCCGAAAAGATCCAGCCCCTTCCATGCCGCCACCGGCCAAGAAGCGGAAGGCCACCCTTCCTCCTCTCCGCGCGCTGAAGAGGCCCAAGCCTTCTGCCGCCGACAAGGGGAAATCGTTGGCGGTCTCGCCCGTCCAACCTCCTCCCGAGGGCAGGTCCTTTGAAGCGATCCTTCAGATGGCCAGCGAGATGGATGCCGCCGCCAAGAGCCGCGCCGAGGCTTCCGCCAGGAACACATCGGCCGCAAGCGAGGCTGGGGGAGAAGTGGTCGCCGCCGAAACCTCCGCCAGCGTCCCGCCCCAGGAGGTGCCGAGAGAGCACCGGAACTTTGGTTTCGGCGTTAGGTACGCCGACTCGGAGGGGAAGCCTCAGATGGAATGGGACCCTGAGCCAAACTCGATCAGGGTTTCGACCCTCCTTCCCAGATGGGCGGAGGGGGAAAATGTGACCGGCGAGGCCTTCTCGCTTGGATATGGTCTCTACAGCCGGGAGGATGCCGGCGTGTTTGACCAGATGTCCACCCGCCTCCTAGCCTTCGACGCCACCCGGGCCATATTGCGCGCGTTCGAGCTTACGCATATGTGTGCGCGTCGAAGCATCACCATTGACAAGAACTTCACCGATATGCGCAAGGCGAGGGAGGACGCGATGGCTCGCGCGCACGCCGCGGAAGAAGAACTCGCGAGAGCTCAACAGGAGCTCGCGGATGCTCGACTGGCGCTGTCTCTGCGCCCCGCGACCGAGGTAGGCGAGATCCTCCTGAACCCTTGCCCCCGTTTCCCTGAAGTTACTACTGTGTAATGTGTCTAGACTGAATTCTTTTAATCCTTTTGCAGGATTCTGCCCAAGTCAGGGAGCTTCGCGCAGAGCTGGCCAACGCGCGCTGCGAGAGCGTCCTCCTGAGGGAACAGCTCCGCGCAGAGCTGGCGAAGGTCCCGCCTCCGGAGCTAGATGCGAGGCTGCGGAGTCGTTACCTCTCGGAGTATGACGTGGACAAGCTGCTTCAAGCCAACGCTCAGGCGACCGTCAAGCTGACGCTCGAGACGCTGCGAGACGTCGAGCTGCTCCGGGAGGACGGCGCGACCATCGACGCTCGCCAACTTCTCCCTTGGCTCTACGATCCAGTTCCCAAACCCCCGGGCGCGCCGGACTCGCCTCTCTCAGACGTCCCGAGGTCCTCTACCGCCGTTGGCGAGACATCCGAAGAGGGCTCTGGCGATGACTCAAGCGAGAGCACCAGTGGGGATTACAGCGCGTCCCCTTAAGGTGTCTTGTATTTTGAATACCCTTTTGTAATGAGCGAGAAACTCCTCACTTCTGTAATTAACTTTATATAAAGTAATGTTTCATTTTTCACTGTCATTGTGTGTTTTAAATGTATATTACTCTGCCGAACGGCTTCCGCGCGAGCTCCCGCCGAGACCCTTAGTCTCTTTAGGGTGTCCTTCCTTAGATATCAGTTAGGCGGGAACCTCGCGCCGTCGATTAAGTCGTCCTGCCCAGGTCCGCCGGGAGCCTCCTTTTGCGAGAACCCCCCCTTTAACCGAGACCTTTACTGGCCGCGACCTTTGAGCCGAGACCCTTACTGGCCGAGACCTTTGGGGCGAGACCCTTACTGGCCGAGGCCTTTTAGGGCCTTGCCTTCAGTCTAGGTCAGGGCCCTACCCACCTATTTTTCCAACCAATCAAACCCCTACCCCGTCGGCGAGCCGTCGGACCTGCTAGCTTATTGAGGGCCTGCGCAACGGGTCTACCCGGGGCCGAGTCGAGTTCGTTGTAATGTAGAAGTGGCCAAGAACAAAGTATCGCAAGAGCCAACCTATCCCCCGCAGGCGAGCCTTCGGACGTTGTTTGACCGAGGAAGTAGCGAAGATGCCCTAGGTCTTTGGTCTGAAATACGGTGCTCAGATGTTGTTTGACCGCTTGGATCCCCTGTGAGTCATCCCCAGTGAGTAGGATGTCGTCAACATAAACCAACAGAATTACAGTTCCCGTTGCCCGGTGTCGGGTGAAAAGGGAGAAGTCAGCAGAGCTCCGAGTGAAACCCATATCCTGAACCACCTTACTGAATTTGTCAAACCACGCCCGGGGAGATTGTTTGAGACCATAAATGGACTTCTTTAGAAGACACACATGAGACTCCCCCGTGGTCTCAAACCCGGGTGGTTGGCGCATGTAGACGGTTTCGTGAAGATCACCATTCAGAAAGGCATTCTTGATATCGAGCTGATGAAGGGGCCAGTGGCGATGTACAGCTACGGAGAGAAGCACACGAACGGAGTTGAGCTTGGCCACTGGAGAGAAGGTTTCCTCATAATCGAGACCCTGCTGTTGAGTAAAGCCACAGGCCACCAGTCTGGCCTTCAGGCGGGCAATAGTGCCATCCGGGGCATGTTTGATGACAAACACCCATTTACATCCAACCGGGTGTTGACCGGGAGGTAAAGGGACCAGGGTCCAGGTCTGGTTGGCCCAAATGGCCGTCATTTCTTCCTCCATGGCAGCCCGCCAGCCAGGATGTTGCCGCGCCTCCTGCACAGAGTTAGGAATAGAAACAGAAGATAATGAAGTGGCAAAGTGGCGAAGCGGTGGTGAAAGGCGATGGAGAGAGACGTAATTTGCCATCGGATGAGCAGTGGAGGCAGGAACCGGAGCAGCAGGTGGCAGAGCATCAGAGGGCGAGGCCGACTGCAGTGGGGCATCGAGAGTAGAAGAGGGACGAGAATAGACCCGAATAACAGGTGGAGTCGGACGGACTGGAGCCGGGTCAAGAGGAGGAGGCGAGGATGAGCAGGGAACCGGGATGATAGGACGAACAACATCCGGAGCAGAAGAAAGGGGAACTATATCCGGAGCAGAGAAGAAGGGAAGATCTTCCCGGAAAGTAACGTCTGCAGAGACGGTAACCTTGCGGGTAGTAGGCGAATAGCACATATACCCCTTCTGAGTGCGAGAGTAACCGACAAAGATATGTTTGGCCGCACGGGGATCCAATTTGTCGGTAGGAGGGCCGAGATGGTGAACGTAGCAAGTACACCCAAAGATACGAGGAGTCACAGGGAAAGGTGGAGTGGACGGAAAAAGGAGGCTGAACGGAGTGGCATTCTGAAGAACGGAGGACGGTAGACGGTTGATTAGAAAGCAGGCGGTGGAGAGCGCAAAGTTCCAGTATGGTTTGGGAACCTGCATTTGAATCATAAGGGACCGAGCCACATCAAGAAGGTGCCGATTCTTGCGCTCGGCGACACCATTCTGTTGCGGAGTATACGCACAAGAAGTTTGGTGGATAATGCCGAACTCAGAGCAGAGGGTCGCGAAGTCATGACCAGTGTACTCTCGCGCATTGTCGGTACGAATAGTGCGAATGGGCGCAGAGAATTGAGTACCAGTCTCAAGAATGAATGCCCGGAAGACGCGGGGAAGCTCAGATCGATCGCGAAGAAGATACAACCACGTCATGCGCGAATAATCATCAATAAAGGTCACGAAATAGCGATAGCCAGAAATACTAGTAATTTTGTACGGACCCCATATATCGGAGTGTACTAAAATAAAAGGAGCGGAGCTCCGAGTACAATTAGAAGGAAATGATGCACGTGGCTGTTTGCCAAAAATACATGTTTCACATTGAAAAACAGGAAGAGATACATCCGGAAGAGCCTTCTGGAGGACAGGTAGAGGAGCATGACCAAGACGTCGATGCCAATCGGAAGATGATACAGATGCGAGGAGAGTAGGAGAGGCGTCAAGAAGGTAGAGCCCGTTCTGCAGTCGTCCCTTACCAATGATAGTCCGCGTCTGCTGATCCTGTATCAGACAAGAAGAAGAAGTAAAGGTCACTGAGCAATGTAAATCAGAAGTAAGACGACCAACATAAAGTAAATTGAACGGAGAGCCCGGAACATGAAGAGCCGAGCGGAGGTGGAGAGAAGGGGTGAGAGAGATATCAGCACATCCAGAGACAGGGACAGAGGCGCCATTGGCCACAGTAATGTACTTCGGGTGAGGGGAAGACAAGTACTGAGGTGGCCGACCAGAGGTGATGTGGTGAGTAGCACCCGAGTCGAGGATCCATTGCGGGCCAGAGGAAAGGCAGGTGATACCTTTATTGGAGATGGAGGCAGCGGAGGCAACTGAGGCTGGCGGGCGGCTGAGCAGGCCCTGAAGATGCTGAAGCTGGAGGCGAACCTCGTCGAGGCCTGGATGAGTGGGAGAAGAGTCGGTGGCAGCAACAGAGGCCTGCGGACGAGGAGGGCGACCATGCTTGCGATAACACGTGGCCTCAAAATGCCCATCTTTGCCGCAGAACGAGCACTTAGGCCGAGGCCGTCCACCTCGACCACGTCCCCGAGAATCAGAGCGGCCTCCACGGACAGAGGAGGAAAGAGGCAGTAACGGTGGAGGTACCTGCTGGATAAGAACCGGAGAAGGAGGTCCAGACACATCCGGAGGCGGGGTGACTTTGAGAAGCATGGAACACACATCTGAGAAGGACGGAGTAACAGTAGAAGAGATGATGTGAGCCCGAACACTGTGAAGGTGATGGGGTAGCCGAGCCATCATCATGGCTATACCCACAGCTTCCTTTTGAACACGTTGGGCAGCAAGGTCGCCAGTAGGAGGCTGATGTTGGATCCATGCCTCGACCAAAGATCGAGCCTGAGCAACAAAGGAAGTCAGATCGGTCGTACCACTGCTATCGAGGGCCTGGAGAGCAGTGATAATGTCATACAGATGGTGCAGACTATCCTTGCCGGAGTAAAGGGTATGGAGCTCGTCCCACATTCCTTTGGCCGTCTTGTGGTACATGGCCAGGCGATAGGATTCACTATCAAGAGAATTAAGTATCCATGTCTGCACACGACCATCATTACGTAACCAATCATCAGTAGGAGTACCGGTAACCACCTGGGTCAAGTGATGAAGAAACCCCTTGGACTGCAGGACCCGGCGAACAGAATGTGCCCATTCAACAAAATTCTTCTTGCCAGTCAGAGAGATAGTCGTAATACGAAGTTCATCCCGGATGTCAGGAAGAGAGGCCGGTCCGTCTGTAGGAGGAATGGCCGTGCCGGTTGATTCAGCAGAAGATCCCATAGAGGAGAAGCGGCTAGGAAGGCAGACCGGCAAGAGAGAGAGAGTCCGCGCGACTAGAGACAGCAAGCGGTCAGAGACAGTCCGCCTGGTCACGATGGAAAGATACCAGCGGCAGGAGGACGCCGCGACCAGAGGCGGATAGAGATCAGCAGATAGAGACAATCCGCACGGATAGCAGAAGAGAACCACAACCTAAATGCGGGAGGCAACAGTCCGCAGGTCAGGCTGAGCACAGCAGCGGTCAGAGACAGAAGCTACGAGCGGGCAGAACGAAGAGACCGCGAGTAAAGATCACTCAAGCGGAGAGAAGAGACGGCGAGTAACAACACTCAAGCGGAAGGAGAAAAGGGGCTGCAGCGAGCAACATCGAAGAGGCCGGGAAGGAAACTGCGAGAACCAGACCGCTGCGGCAAGAGACAGGCCGCGACGAGAACAAGGCCGCAGCGTAGAGGACCAGATTGAAGAGAGCAGGCACCGGCGAGAAGATGCAACGGCAAGAGGCAGGCCGCTGCGAGAAGAGGCAGGCCGCGCGATCACACCAGCGACCTAGCAGATCACGACCAAAATGCGGAAAGGGAAGTCCGCACGGTCAGGTGGACAAAGCCGCGAATAGAGAGGAGGCGGGAAGGAGAAGCCCGGAGAGGAGGTCGCGAGTTACCACTCAAGCGACAAACCGGAACAGACCGCACGGGAAGAGAGCCCGTAGCGGATAGGATAAAGAAGTGGGGAGAAGAGGGCCCCACAGGACAGAGCAGACAGATGCTATAAGAAGCCCAAGGAGGAGGGTGGAACCACGGAGAGGAAGAGGGAGCGGAAACTGAGGGACAGACCGCTGGAAGCTGAGCGGCCAGGGAGAGAAGCGGATAGGAGAGGGAGACCGCAGAAACCGCCCGACGTAGATGGTTAGAAACGGAGAGTCCGCCCAAGGAGGACCTTTGCCTCTGATACCATGTAGAGAGGAAAAATCCACCTTGTATATATGTTCACTTGTTTAGAATACAAAGAATGAATACAAATATATAGACAAGAAGAAGAGAGAGCAAGGCCCTATACACAATGTGGGACTAAAGAGGAGAGAGAAATAACAATAGAAAAACTAAATGAGCCTAGTTAAGTGGGCTTCTTCAACACTTTTGTTACAAGTACGTGTATTGAACGTGTTGAAACGATGCAAGTTATTAATAGAACGGCTAACTTGTCTCTAGACTAACCAGAGGTTGAAGATGTTGATCTCCAACAATGAAGTTGATCTCCAACAATAAAGAAGAAGAAAAAAAAGACTGATGTGTAAACTTAAGTTTAATTTTATCTCTTTTGGTTAAACATATAATATGTTAAATTTTGTAATATTTATGAATGCTTACTGTTTGAAAACTTCATGTTATTTAACATTGATTTGTGGGCGTGTACTTCAAGTTATGATTTATGTTTGATGTTTCGATGTTTTGAGAACAATTTATTGCACTTGTAATTTATATAAATTACATTTGTTATAACGTATCATGTCGTACCTGTATCCTTGTTTTTTAAATTTTGGCGTACCGCCGTACCGGATACGTATCGCAGGGATTGGAACAATACTATCTGATATTGTATTGTAATTTTAAGAATAAACAATATAATATATTGATATTGTAATGCTAACAATACAATATATTTATATTGAAATGTTAGCAATACAATATATTGTATTGTAAATGCTAAAAATGAAAAAAACAATATATTGTAATTTTTTCAAAAGTTCTAAACAGATAATATAATATAGCATTTCAAAGGTTTCCAAAACCAATAATAAAAGTTACAAACAAACTTTATAATATAACTTCTCAAAAGTTCAGCTCCTCATCCTCGTCACTTTGGTTTTCATCATCAACTGTTTCTTCATTCACGACAACAGACACCAAAGCCAAATTCCATAAATGTCGATTTTGTTTGAGGAAAACCAACGCTTCCAAAGTACGTGGTAGCAGCCTTCGTCGTGTCTTCGAAAATATTCGATTGCTCATGGAGAACAACCGTTCTACATGATTCGATGTGGGTATTAAAAACCTAGTATCAATGTAAGTCGTCGTTATTTCCTGCTGTTTTCGCTGTCGTTTGAGTGCACGTTCGGCAAATGACAAGCCAGAGTCACCATTATCATCAGTACTCTCGATTTTGTTATGTTGCACCTTCAATGATTGAACTGATGTCTTTTCTTCTGAATCCAGTTGGACCTCGATTCCCGATTGAATTTTGATAATTGCTTTTTCAAAGGATTTACTGTGATCGATAGATGCATCAGTTCCCAGGTATGTCTCAAAGTTGAACTTTGGAAATGCTTCAATCAGTGACTCAAAAAGCGCATTTGAATCGGAAATGGTCGCGTTGGATGCTTGCATTGTGAGGGTAACTGATTTGAAATCACACAATGCTCGCTTATGACGACGAATGTTATTTCGTTGCGCCGCTGTTGGGATAAATTCGGCTAGCTCCTGATTGGTTTGATCAATATTCGGCAATAATTGTTCAAACCGCTCGAACATGTTGCTGACCCCAATCCAACAGGTTGCATTTCGTTTGACTGGAAACAATGATGTTGAGAGACGCAATCTACCTGACTCCTTGAGTGTCGATAACTTTGACATCAACTTTCCCAAATGCAGTTCAATAATTTTTTCTGATATGCAAGCTTGCGGGAGAAAAAAGAGGAGGCATAAGTGCAGTTCAAAAATTTCTACCCAAATGCAGTTCAATAATTTTTTCTGATATGCATGCTTGCGGGAGAAAAAAGAGGAGGCATAAGTGCAGTTCAAAAATTTCTACCCAAATGCAGTTCAATAATTTTTTCTGATATGCATGCTTGCGGGAGAAAAAAGAGAAGGCAAGGCATAAGTGCAGTTCAAAAATTTCTACCCAAATATGCAGGTTTCACACAATTTTTAACTGATTAAGCGAGCAAGGAAGGACTTACAACAAAGGAGATGACCAGGTGGGAGCTTCCAGGCGGCAGGGTGGAGGCAGAAGTGCAGAACTCACGGCAGACGAAGCTTCTTCCTCTCTAAAGTGCAGGGTCGAGGTAAAACTCACAGCGTCTACCGTCTCAGGCTTCCGGGAGAAAAGAGACGTCCGGCGGGGTTCGTTCTTTGCGGTATTGGTAGAACGACAGGCGTCTGCCGTCACAGGCTTGCGGGAGAAAAAAGAAGACTGTGAGAGGGAGCCGTCGGGAGGTAGGGTTTCGGAATTTCATTTCAGCCCTATTTCTGTGTATTTGTAGGTGCTTTTGGGTTCAACGGTTCAGTCAAGTTTAGGTTAAGCCAAATTTCGGTTCAGCCTGTTTTAGATGATTGTTTGTGACAAATATCTATAAAAATGAAATTTTATCTTTATATACTAGTTTTTTTTAAAATTAAAAGTACAATAATATTGGCAATATATTGTTATTGTTAAAATAACAATACAATATATTGTTATTGTCAAATGGACAATACAATATATTGTGTACAATATATTATAATATATTGTTCGATAAATATACTATTTCCAATCCCTGACGTATCGTACCCGGTACGCGTACCCGTACTGGTGCTTCCTAGTGATGATTTGACTGAAGTAGAGGCTCCACGGGAGAAAACCAGATGAGTAGAGCAGGCTCTCAATAGGAGAGAAGAGCAAGAGAGGAAAGTAACCGGCGGATGACAATACATTGCCGTTGTGGAAGAGAGTGCAACTGAATGACAAGGTCTCGGAAGCCATCCTTGTTTTGGTAACATGTAGAAATTGAGAGGAATAAAAATTTCATTAATTTGGGTGTCAATAGACCCTTATAAGTACAAGGAAAATAATGTGTATGCACAATAGTAAGGGGGTGATGTTTCTTCAGCTGTCGAATCAGTAGACATGGAGTGATGTCAAAGCCACGCGTCTTAGATATGCTTGACTTTGCTACCACGACCACACTATCTTCAAAAAGTTCGAATGTAAGAAATGAAAGATCATTATAGAGATCATACAAATGTTGCAGACTATCAACAGATTAGAGAATGACAGGAGGCCGTCCCAAATTGATTTAGCTATCTCATGTTCCATGATGATGTCCCACGAGAATTTCTCCAGAATTCAGTATCAATGCCTAAATTCATCAATGATCAAGGAGGCATGCTATTCAGTAGTAGTAATGGGAGTCTTGCACGTGACGTAAGGAAGCAGACGAACTTGAAGAGCATGAAAAAAGAGTTAAACCATTGGATATATTTACCTCTGCCTGTAAGATTAAGGGTAACAATTGGAAGGTCCTCGCAAGTGTTATGAACGAGGAGGGAGAGGGACGTCCTCCAGTGTGGCGGGTATTACCGGTGTCCAGAAAGGGACACTAATGGCACGTCGGGGGAATATCATTAAGACGCGCCAATATTTTGGAATTAAATGTATCTTTCCTTGTCTGTGTTTCGACCGGGGGTGTTATATAAACCCACAGAACTATGTATTTTCTTTATTTTGGATGGTATTATGAAAATTGGAAACCCTAGGGGTTATTTCTCTTCCTACCTCTTTATCTCTTCTCCTCCTTTCTCCTCTCAGATTAAGGGTTGCTTCCAGAAATGTGATAATTTGGTCTGACCTGCCACTCTTCCGACCAAGTTTTCCATCGCCCGAAGTCATCCCGATGGTTTCCATGCGACTTTTACACACCCACTCGCGTTCCATGTCAGTTCGTTCCGTACGCGTTGTTGTAATCAATCCGGTCTGGGATGCGCCGTCTCTGTCTTGCTTCTTGCTGCCAGCGTCTGGTTGCTCGATCACGCCTCCTGCTGCCAGCTCCATGTTCGATCACGCCTCCCGTTGAAAGTGTAACGACCCAAATTTATTTATGTCACGTAATTGTGTCCATGTCACGCAATTGTGTCGATATGACGAATATGCTTGAAGATCTATTTAATGAGATAAAAATATAACATATAAACTGAACACAAAGATTTTTGTGTGCCAGTAGTTAATATAAGTATTAAGAGAAAATGATGAAATTTGGTGTGCTAATAGGAATTTAGGTTGGATAGTAGGTCTTGAGCAGTGGAGCGATCGACTCCTTGTGTTAAAGAAATAAAACTAAGCCGTTTTGATGCGTAATACCCACACCCATTGACTTCTACTAAACCGCCGCTCTCGCCTTTCGGTATTAAGACCCGTTTCTCTCTCTCGATAGCGTCAAGCGTCTTTCTCCCTCGCAGTGCCGTTGATTTCTCTCTAGGGTTCGACGACTTCTTCCAGACGACGACAACGCCTTTTTCCTCCTCTCCCTCTCTTTTACTCACGCTACTGATGGGGGTTTTTACTCTCGTTGCTGGGGTCAGCACCATAAAGCTGCAGTTGAAGCCATGCGTTGCTGAGATGATTTTGGAGTGCCGAATCTGTGCCCTGGATCCTTCTACTTCACTGTAAGTTTGTTTCTTCCTCTCCCCCTCTTCTTTGCTACTCCTAGATGTTGGATTTGTTTTAAGTGCATATTAGGGTTTTAGTTTAAGGGAATGAGAGTACATACACGTAGCTATGTTGATTTTTGTGCTGTGTTAATTTTTATTGGATAGGATTTTGATGTACTTTGTTGGAAAGGAATTGGATATACTTTGGATTTCCTGAGTTGATTAACTATAATTGGATCTTTAATTTTTGAAAATTTAACCTTGATCTGGATGATTAGCACAGGAATTCACTATCACTGTTGGATTACATCAAGGTTCAACTTTAAGCCCTTATCTCTTTACCCTTATCTTAGATGAGCTCACCAGACATATCCAACAATCAATACCTTGGTGTTTATTGTTTGCGGATAATATCGTTTTGGTTGATGAGACACGCGAGGGTGTAAACGCAAAACTTGAATCTTGGCGAGATACTTTAGAAAAGAAAGATTTTAGGTTGAGCAGGGCAAAGAAGGAGTATATGGAGCTTAAATTTAGCAGTACAAGAAGGATAGATGACTTCGTTATTAAGTTGGGTGATCAAGATATTTCCCGTAGTGAGAGTTTTAAATATCTTGGATCGATAGTTCAAAAAGATGGAGGTATTGATAAAGATGTGACACATAAAATCTAAGCGGGTTGGTTGAAGTGGAGAGGCGCGTAAGGGATCTTATGTGATCGTAAAGTACAACTAAAACTTAAGGGCAAGTTTTACCATACTACAATTAGACCCGCGATGCTCTATGGTTCTGAGTGTTGGGTAGTGAATTGTGTACATGAGCAAAAAATGAGAGTTGCGGAAATGAGAATGCTTAGGTGGATGTGTGTACACACGTGATTGGATAAAATTAGGAACAAAAGAATCAGGGATAAGACAGGTGTAGCACCAATTTCAGAGAATGAAAGAAGCTCGTCTAAGATGGTTTGGACACGTACAAAGGAGACCATTAGAGGCACCTGTTAGGCATTGTGAGAATCTAGTCACTATGCATGTTAGACGAGGGAGGGGTAGACCAATAAAGACTTGGAATGAAACTATAAAGAAAGACATGAAGTACTTAGGCATTAGTGAAATTATGACAAAAGATAGGGCACAATGGCGACAAATGATCCATATAGCCGACCCCACTATAGTGGGATAAAGGCTTGAGTGTTGTTGTAATCTTGATTTGGGGAGTTGAATTTTTACTAAATTAATTGGTATGATCATTTGTCTTATGCGTTTTTAAAAGTAACATATGATGATCAGATTAGGGCTTGCTGTTGCTATAACGTTAATTGGGATGATAGTTTGGAGACATGCTTCAAGTAATAGTTATTCATAATGCAAATATTTTTAATTTGGGCACTTCACTATAACAAAAATTAAAATTTGATTTTGGAATTTCAATTTGCATGTATTATTGGGGCTCTAATTGGATTCTCTTTAGATTTTGGATTCATTCATGCTTTATTGGAGTTTCAATTAGCACGTATTATATTATATATATATGGAGATCAAAGTTCAACAAGCATGAGTTATTAAATAATTAAGGTGTGTGTAGCATATCGTGGATTTGTACTTGTATATTTGGAAAAGTTCGAAATGATTATGCCAAGCAAAAGGGGTTTCATATTTTTGTGCGTGACGTAAGCTAATAGAATTTCTTTCTTGGCTTTTGGCCGATTGGGTAGAAAATATGGCTGATAAAGAATTACGAGATTTGGAGAATTTTGGGTTTCTATTTGATGACTGGATCAAAATGGGATATTTATTTATTCACCTAAAAAAATACTCCTTGAGATAAATTCTGTTAGAATTTAAGTCATTTTAGGATTTGAAATTGTTCTTTTTAGCACGCCACAATTTATTAAAAGCTGTCCAACTTACAGATATTACATGGATGTGATGATGCTCCGAGAAGCGCTAAGGGAAAAGTCAAGAAGATTCTTGGGAGTACTTGTTACTTTAATTATGCGTAGCTTTGCTTTAATGTATTTTAGAATATAAATTGTATAGTTTTTTCATATATAAATGAATTTCATGCTTGTGCATTGACATGAATTGAAATGAAATGGAAAGAAAGAAAATTGCTAAAAGATGCAGAAAACGATAAAAGAATTCAGATTGGAATATAAAAATAAAGAACCCGATGATGTGAGAATTTCATGCAAATATTGATATGGAAAACTGGATAAGAATGCATGATTGAATAAAATATTATATACCGTAACGTAATAGGAAAAGATAAAAGATGCTTAAAAATCTGCATATGAGAAATATTAAGGATTGAATCCTATGATGTAGGGAGGTACCTACTGATGGATTACCACATAGGGTTTGCCTACGTTTGATTACCCCGGGAGGGGTGGGGCTCACATTTGATGCATGCCTTGACATTTCCTGAGGTAATTAAATGAACGATTGAATGATATGTGTGGAATAATTGAATCTTAATGAGAGGAATGATGAAATGATTGAATGAGATTGAAGTAAGAGTTTTGATTGAAAAAAAAGAGGAACAAGTAGAAGGAAGAATACACTGAATAACCTAAAGAACTAAATACAATAATCTGAAAAATAACATAGTGTTGTTGATCTTGCAATTTTCATTTATTGATTTTAATATTGCATTTTTATACTGAATTGAGGAATTAAACATTTATGCATATCGATACTGAAATCTCTTGGTTGCATGTACAATAGTTAAACAGGTATGTTCCTCAGTCCTCACATATCATTTTTTTATGATTAAGCCCCCTGTCATTTTTTTAGGAAGCTGAGGCGACCATGAGTGCGCAAGGACAAATTAAGTTGACCGAGGAAGAACGATAAGACTTGCAGCAGAACGACCCAAGGTAAGGGTTAAATTTTTATTATGTGTTTAATTTTGTACTCTCCTTACTTCATCTTGTGGGGTTAGGAGTTGGGGACTTGCAGCAAGTGCCGGCATCGTCACGCCTCCCGATGCACTTGCCAATATTTTCACTAAAGTGTTAAGTAGTGACAATTTTGTTGATGTTATAATATGTAGTAGTCATATAATGTATTTTTCCTTTTCCTTGCTATATCCACCTCCATATATAGAGTGAATTACTCTTCCTAATGCAATTAATCAATTCTCTTTCGAACAACATAGTATCAGAGCGCGTGGTGCTCCTGGTGCCCTAGTCGCCATCCGACGCCTCTTGCGCTTCTCGGTACTTCCTTGCGTTCGTCGCTCGAGCCGCTGCTCTACCTGGTCCGCCGCTTGCTTCCGCTCCGTTCGTTGCTCCCCTTCGCACAACCCGCTTCCCCACTCGCGTTCGCCCGCTTCCCCGCTCACGTTGTCCCTCTTCCGCTTAGGTTCGCCGCTCCCTCTACCGCAGACCCTTCTTCTTCTTCTTCCACCCCTCCTTTAGCCTCTATCCTGTGCCGGATACTCAATGCGGTGAAATGTCCGCTCCTTCCGCTGCTTTCAGCGCTTCTTGTGATCATATGAGGTGGATTTCTCTTCCTCTCCCGGTGTAATTAGCGGTTTTTGCTTGCCGTAAGTCTTGGGTGGTCTCCGAATTTCTATTCTTGAGCCACTATGTATAGCGGTGATAATTCTCCCGCTTCCTCGTCAGTGGTTGTCCCTCCAGTGAGTTCACTCGGTGAAAACCATGATCATAACACTCATCAGATTACTACCATTCGTTTGGAAGACTCTAATAACCTTTCATGGTCCCAGTCTGTCACCATGGTGCTCAAAATCCATCGACTCTTTGGCTGTCACCGACCAAATGAAGGAACCAGACAAGACCTCTTCCGAGTGGATACAATGGGAGTCGGAAAACTTCTTAGTCATGCCCTGACTTACTAATTCGATGCAGGAGCCCGTCGCTCAAAATTATTTATTTCTCGACAATGCTGCAGACATTTGGCGACGAGCAGGGTCTACCTACTCTCATGGAGGCAATGCCACTCAGATTTTCCAGTTGCGACGAATGATATCCTTACCCCGACAGGATGATCGCCCTCCTTCTACGTACTACTTGTAGTTCACACAACTGTATCAGGAATACGATCATTTTGGTCCTCTTACTTTTGTTAGTCTTGTTGATGAGGCAATGGTTCGTGTCAGAGAAGACCACAATCGAATCGGTGAGGCGATGGTTTCATCTCATATACCCCTCTCTCTGGTAGCGATAAAGTGAGCATTGCAGATGTCTCTCTTTCATCTATTGCCGGAAAGGGTACCATCTACTGCTCCTCTCTCACCTTATCCTCTGTCCTTCATGTTCCCAATTTCACTCGTAATTTACTTTCTATTAGTCATCTCACTAACTTCATGCACTGCTCTGTGACCTTTCTTTCTTTCTCTTGTGTTTTTCAGAACTTGACGACGGGAAAGGTGGTTGACTCTGGTAACATGGCCAATGGACTCTATGTGCTTGACTCCAGCCTAACTCAACCTCCTCCGGCTCTTCATTCCAACACTACCCATCCATTGTATTCCTTGCAATGTCTCCTGGGCCACTCGTCCACTCCTGTTATGAAATTGTTGTTTCCTGCTATGTCTGATGTTGTCTTTGATTACTTTGTGTGTGATGTCTGCACTATTAACAAACATCATCGTACTTCGTTTAATAATGTTTCATTACCTAGTTATACCCCCTTTGCAGTTATTCATACTGATATCTGGGGGCCTTGCCCAATACCTTCTATCTTTGGTTGTATGTGATTTGTTATATTTATTGATTGTTTCTCTCCTACTACTTGATTATATTTGTTGCGAAACAAAAGTGATGTATTTCCTGTTTTTCGAAAATTTCATAACATATTCTCCACTCAATTTCATATCACCATTAAAACTCTTCGCAGTGATAATGGCCGCGAATACATGGATTCGCAGTTTGAGCGATATCTTGTTGATCATGGCATCCACCACCAGACTACTTGCGCTTATTCCCCAGCACAGAATGATGTTGCTGAGCGAAAAAATCATCATCTCCTGAAAGCCGCTCGTTGCCTTTTGTCCACCATGCATCTTCCCAAATTTTATTGGGGAGATGCGGTCCTTACTGCGACATATCTTATTAATCGTATGACCTCGCGCGTCCTTGGGAATGCTACTCCTCTTAGCACTCTCCATGTGCCTCCTACTCAGATGTCCCCTAAGGTGTTTGGATGTGTCTGCTTCATTCACATCCACCACCATCGTCCTACCAAACTTGATCCTCGCACACCCAAGTGTGTTTTTATTGGCTACTCTTCCATACAAAAGGGTATACATGTTTTCACCCACCTACGAAGAAAGTATTTGTCATTATGGATGTCACGTTCCGTGAATCCGAGGCATACAACCCTGCCTCGGGTGACCCTCCTTTACCCGTTCCTTCTGTACCTCAGCCCATACCACCACCATATCCCTCACTTCAAAGGGAGTCTACACCAGTGAAAGTGAGTCCTCCTACTGTGTACCTACCTCTTCCATCTTCTGCTTCGTGCATATAGGTATATAGTCGGCGTACAAAGAGGACAAGCACACAAGATCTGACTATGTCACTAGAACCGTCATTGGATCCTGACTCAGGGCCTTCTGATCCACCAATTTCCCTTAGAAAAAGTATCTGCTCTTGTACTCGTTAGCTATCAATATTGCCCACAACATTGTTCAACATGACCACACTAAACACATTGAAATAGATCGCCACTTTCAAGGAGAATATTGAGAAGGGAATTGTGTACTCCTTTTGTTCCATCTAAGAGGCAGCTAGCTGATATTTTCACAAAAAAGTCAAGTGAGAATATATTTGGAAGGATTGTTGAAAAGTTGGGCATGATTAACATCTCACGTCCAATTTGAGGGGGAGTGTTATAATATGTAATAGTTGTTATAATATGTAGTAGTCATATTATGCATTTTTTTCTTTTTCCTTGTTATATCCTCCTTCATATATAGAGGGGATTACTCTTCCTAATGCAATTAATCAATTCTCTTTTGAACATCAGCTGACAACATGTCCAAAATGGGAATGATTGATATATGCTCTCAGTTGAAATCAAGTCGTTTTTTACTTCATTCCTATTGTATTTTACCCATAAGGGTATTATTGTCTTTATACCTTTCTCTCCTACATATATAAGTATGAGGAGTCTCCTTTTATGATTCAAGTAGAATTATTTTCCCTTCTCAACTTGGTATCAGAGATGGGGAAAAAAGCCGAACCCTAATTTCTTCCGTCGTCGCTCCCTCCATCTCTTTCGATCTCTTCTTTTGGCCGCCCCCCATTCCGCGATTCTGGTCGCATCTTCCACGCATGGAGACCGACGGCTCTCTTGATGGCAGCGAGGCATGCTGAAGGAGCCGGCCGTCTCCTCATGAAGCATCGCCGACTCCCGTTTCCGTCGCTTCGCCGCTCGCCTCTGCCGCACGCAGCTGCCGCCCGCTGAATCCCCGAACAACCCGCCTTTGCCGCTCGCTGAAGCATCGATACCGCCCGCATACGCCGCCCGCTGACGCCCCATCCGCCGATCTGCTCGCATCCGCCGATCTGCCAGTCTGACTGCACCCGATCTGCTCACTGAAGCCCGATACCTCTCTCTGCTGCCGCTATCTGCTTGCTCCTCTATCGATGCAGTTCCGCTACCGACGCCGCGCCATCGCCGATGTTCCAGATCTCGATCTGTTGTTGCAGTCAGCCTTCCGATCGTTCCTACCGCTCTTCGTCATGGATGATTCCTCAACTGCGGTAGATTCTACATCCCCGGTGGTTATGAATTCCCCGATGGGTGAACCTCAGCGGCCCTCTGGCCATGCTGGCTCCTTGAAAATTACCACTGTTCCTCTGGATGGAACGAACTACCTCGAATGGTCTCGTGCAACCCAACATGTTATCCGTAGTCATCAGTTGTTTGGATACATTGATGGAACTAAGGTGGCACCATCTAAGGCCGATTCTTCCTGGCCGCGGTGGGATTCAGAAAATTCTCTGGTGGTATCCTGGCTTCTCGATTCCATGTCCCCCAAGGTATACCGCAGTTATATGTTGATGAACTCAGCCTACGAGATCTGGACTCGGGCCCGGGAGACCTACTCTCAGATTAGTAACTCCACCCAGGTTTATGAGCTCACCCGCCGTATGTTGGAGCTACGACAGGGATCTATGACAGTTTCCACCTACTACTCCGAGTTCGAGCGCATATCTCAGGAGTTGGACTACTTCGACCAGTTTACACCTGCCTGCACTGCCGATGCAGTCCTGTTGCAGAAGCGGGACGAACGGTTCCGCCTACATGTGTTCTTGATGGGTCTAGGGATGGAGCTGGATATGGTTCACACCAATATTCTTCATCGGTCTCCGCTTCCATCTTTCCGTGAGGCCTTCAGTATGGTTCTTGGCGATGAAGACCGTCGACGTTCTCTCAGCACCGCGGCTCCTCTTCCAGACCGCTTTGCCTTTACGAGTACTGGGCGTATTGGCTCCAGTCATACCAACACGGTTCCCACGTGCGCTCATTGTGGTCGTCAGGGCCATTCTCGTGAAGTGTGCTTCAAGCTTCATCCTCACCTTGCTCCACCTGGATATGTCCATGGCCGTGGACAGGGTCGTGACCCTGGACGTGGTGGATACCGCTAGACTGGTACCCGTTCTCATGATACTGCTTATTCCACAGAGATACAGGAGGGCCCTCCCGGTCAGCTCCCGGATCACTTCACCTCATCAGAATTGGATGCTCTGCGACGTCTGCTTCACTCTCAGTCGGTTCCTACTCTGAGTGGTACTTTCTCTTTGTTTGCTACTGCTACGATGCCCAGTGCCCATGCTGTTGTGTCTCCTCCATCTGAGTGGATCATCGATTCTAGAGCCACTGACCACATGATCGGGTCCTCTACAGGTTTTTCCTCCTACATTCCCTTGTCTGGTAAGGACAAGGTTGTCTCTGCCAATGGTACCTTGTCTCCTATTGCTGGCAAGGGTCTTTTTTCATGTTCCCCTTTTCTTCCTCTCTCTTCCGTTTTGCATGTTCCTTCATTTCCCCGTAGTTTACTCTCTATTAACAACCTTACTAAATCCCTAAACTGCTAAGTAACCTTTTTCTCTGATTTTTGTATTTTTCAGGAATTGGGTACGAAGCGGATACTTGGCAGTGGTAGGAATCGCGGCGGTCTGTACTACCTGGATACTACACCTGCACCTCTTGCCCTTTCTTCTTCAGCTGCTACTGCTACTGATGCTCACCACTGGCACTTGCGCCTTGGTCATTCGTCTCCCGTTTATCTTCAGAAACTGTTTCCTTCTTTATCTCAGTTTATTCCTAGTTTGAAATGTGATGTATGTGTTATGTCTAAACATGTTCGTCATTCAACATCTCATTTATCTTCTCCTAGTAGTACTCCTTTTGCTGCTATACATTTTGATGTCTGGGGACCTTCCCCGATTGTCTCTTTAACTGGCTATAGATGATTTGTTACCTTTATTGACTGTTTTTCTCGCACTACGTGGGTTTATCTTTTGAAGAAGAAAGACGAAGTTGCTTCTGTTTTTCAAACTTTTCATAGGATGATACAAACACAGTTCAATGGAAACATTCGTGTTCTTCAGAGCGACAATGGGGGGGGGGGGAAATATGATGATCGGGGTGAGTTTGGAGCCTACCTCTCACGACATGGCATCATCAACCAGACCACGTGTGTTTACACTTCCACCCAAAATGGTGTGATTGAACGCAAAAACAGGCATCTTCTTGATGTTGCCCGTTGTCTCCTCATCTCCATGCACCTTCCGAAACCCTATTGGGGTGATGCTATCCTGACGGCCACTCATCTTATCAACCGTCTTCCTTCATGGGTTCTTGTGTATTCTACCCCTCTAGCCCGTCTGTCCTCTACGACTGTTGTTCATACCTCTTCTCTTCCACCCCGCGTGTTTGGGTGTGTATGCTTTGTTCATGTTCACCAGCCCCTTCGTGACAAGCTTGATCCCCGAGCTATCCGTTGTGTTTTCCTTGGTTATTCTACCACCACCAAGGGGTAACGGTGTTATCACCCACCCTCCATACGTACTTACTGTACTATGGATGTGACGTTTCGCGAAGACGAATCTTATTACTTAGCTTCGACTCCCTCTTATCGTCAGGGGGAGGAGGATTATGATGGTATTGGTTCCGTTCCCCTTCCTGTTGTTCCTCCTGTGATTGGTACCGCTCATATACCCGTCACTGTGCCATCCACTACAGATATCCCGCATATACCTTCCACTATACCATCCACTCCAGATATCTCTCATATACCCCTTTCCCATCATCCGTCCCTCATCACGCCGCTACCTCATGTTTATCATCGTCGAAAACCAGGAGAACAACCTGACATTGCCCTGTTGTTGCCGATGCTGTCTTTGGACCCAGATCCTGATGCTAATTTACATGTTCCTATTGCTCAGCTAAGAGGTAAAGCCCGATGTACCGAACACCCGATTTCTAACCATGTTGCTTATAATCATCTCTCTAAGCTTCATCAGTCTTTTATATCCTCCTTGTCCGAGATCTCTATTCCTAAGACATGGCAGGAGGCACTTGACATTCCAGTGTGAGCTCAAGCAATGAAAGAAGAAATGTCCGTTCTGGAGAAGAATCACACATGAGATATCATCCCTCTCCCTCCTGGAAAGAAACCCATTGGTTCACGATGGGTCTTCTCAGTCAAGCAGAATCCGGATGGGAAAGTCGAACGATATAAGGCCTGGTTGGTTGCTCGTGGTTATACCTAGACTCAGGGGATTGATTACCAAGAGACCTTTGCACCTATTGCAAAGATGGACTCTATACGTGTGATCATATCTTGTGCTGTAATTTTAGATTGGGAGCTTCATCAACTGGACATCAAAAATGCGTTCTTACACGGTGACCTCGAGGAAGAGGTGTACATGGTCTCTCCACCAGGGTTTGTGAGGAAGGGACAAGAAGGCCTTGTCTGTCGCCTATGGAAGTCCTTGTATGGGCTAAAGCAGTCCCCGAGGGCATGGTTTGGTAGATTCCACAAGGCCATGATCCAGTTTGGCTACAAGCAGGGACACTCGGACCATACCCTATTTGTCAAAAGGAATGAAGGGAAAATTGTTGTTCTGATTGTCTACGTTGACGACATCGTGATCAAAGGAAATGACACGGATGAAATCTCCAAGTTGAAGGGCCGTCTCTTAGTTGAGTTCGAAGTGAAAGACCTGGGAAGGCTACGCTACTTCCTAGGAATTGAAGTGACCCGTTCTGACAAAGGTATCTTTATCTCCCAACGCAAGTATGTGTTGGACCTGCTAACAGAGACCGGTCGCTCTATTGTGCTCCTGCAAACACTCCTATGGAGGAGAACCATAAGATCGATGAGGATAGCAATGGTGATCATACAGATGCCTCCAGTTATCAAAGATTGGTGGTAAAGCTCTTATATCTCTCACATACTCGCCGCAAAATTACATATGCTGTTGGGATCCTGAGTAGGTACATGCATGCCCCAAGGGTCAGACACCAGGAGGCAGCTTATCGTGTCCTCCGGTATTTGAAGAAGTCCCCAGGACGGGGGCTAATGTTCTCTAAGAACAATCATTTGCAGATCGATGTTTTTACTGACGCTGACTGGGCGGGATGCCACGATGACCGAAAATCTACAACGGGTTATTGCACTTTCATTGGAGGAAATCTGGTCACATGGCATAGTAAGAAACAGAATGTGGTGGCAAGATCTAGTGTCTAGGCTGAGTACAAGGCAATGTCTCAAGGCCTCTGTGAAGGCCTGTGGTTACGTACTCTTTTGCAAGATTTGGGGCTTCAGGAGGAAGCACCCATATCCCTGTACTGTGACAACAAAGCTGCCATCAACATAGCACACAATCCAGTTCAGCATGACAGGACTAAGCATGTTGATGTGGATCAACATTCCATCAAAGATCATCTTGAAAAAGGAAGCTTCGTCACACCCTTCGTTCACTCCAGAGACCAGCTAGCCGACATCTTCACCAAGAGTCTAGGTTCCGATGTCTTCACCGATGATACTCATAAGCTCGGAATGACGGATATCTACCGTTCGACTTGAGGGGGAGAGTTGAAATCAAGTCGTTTTTTACTTCATTCCTATTGTATTTTACCCATAAGGGTATTATTGTCTTTGTACCTTTCTCCCCTACATATATAAGTATGGGGAGTCTCCTTTTATGATTCAAGTAGAATTATTTTCCCTTCTCAACTCTCTCAACTTGAGGGGGAGAGTTGGATATTAGTATACTTCTAAATATTTCTTTATTGCTAACGTCGCATAGGTCGCATGCCATGTTATTCGTCTTGTGTTATCCTTGTCAGTGTATTTAAGGACTAAGAATATTGTATTTTATCCTAATTCTGCAATTCAGTTGTATTGCTCCTCTCAACTTCATCTTTTCCTCGTCCTTCCCTATACATAGTCTTTGCAAACTTTGTATCCTTGATCTCTTACCTACTGCTGAAATCGACCCCTCATGGATGTTTTATGGTGATTAGTTGAGAAGCTTTCGGGCTACCTTTAGGTCCACAACCTAGCTCACTTAATTCTTCCATGCCTTGGTCATCATTTTGAGTCCGAGTGATTATAGTCACTGTCTAGTCTAGCTAACCATATTTGATTCTAAATACAATTATGAGGAAGATACTTACATTACCTACTTCTACTTTCCACTAGAGTTTGTTTTACTCTTGCAGTATTATTATTATTGCTAGAAACTATGTACAATTGTTGATTTGTTTCATCGTTAGAATTATTCAAGCACTACATTGGTTTAAGTTCAGTGATTTTATCAGTAAATATAGTCCAAGAATTTTGAACAATTACAGTAGCATTCTTCAGTATTTTATTTTTATATACAATTGTATTGTATCAATTGATATCGGGGATAACAACATCCACATCACTATACCTGCACTCATCCCAGGGAATCGCTTCCTTGGTACATACTGGATCATCCAAAGCGCTAATGCAGAGCAGTGGAACTGATACATTCCCCACATAGCTAACACTATTGCATTGGCGATAGTATGTATCCACTGTCTATGTGCGCAGAAAATATCAATATGCTATTGCAGTCATGCAGTCAAAATTTCAGGAAAAATTTGAAAAACATAGGACAAGTTAGAAATTAGTACCTCAAAATTTCCAACTATGCATGTGGCATGGTTGTCAAAGTCCCGAACAGAGCGTGACTGAGAAATCAAAATCAAAATGAGAAAAGTGGCTGAAACAAATTAAACATTTTAAGCCCAGTCTTTAAGATATCAGCACATAATGATGTATTGAATAGGAATAAATTATATAAGAATATTTCGATACCAAAACATCAAGTTAGGAGACATAATAGTAAAAAACATAGGCCATTTTTTATAGAAATACAAGACGTTTAAATTTTATCCTGATAGAAAAACAATTATAAATAGTGTCTTCTACTTTACACTATTTGTCGCTATCCTGACATTTTCTATCAAGAAATTCAGATAATCGTTTTTTTTTCTCGTCAAATACCTACAATGGAGGCTTAACCTGAAACAAGAGTACTAATGTATGTCTATTTACCAAAAGAACTGAGGACGTGCTTTGTAGTTATGCTAGATCTGTTTGATAACATTCTGCAACTTTATAATTGTAACAGGTAAGTACTTGTAAGAATTTCAAATGTACGATGAACTGAATATTGAAATATGATGTAACTATGGATTAAATAGAAGGCAGAGAAAAGCCCCTATTAGCATTCAGTTAAGGAGCCAATGCCTAGACGATAATTTTAGGATCCAAAGCCCAAACATTGTCATGAGAACGGTGATTAGATTAAAAGAGAAATGCTTTCTTGCCCTAACCGTTTCTTATTCAAATAATCTCATAACATCCACTATTAAATAATTACACCTAAGACATTTATTTCGCATTAGGCTATCAAAATTAACAAGAAAAAGATAACCCTTGTAAAATTACTAGCATTAGTTTACATTCATAATTGATACAACAACAACAACACTCAAGCCTTTATCCTGCTATAGTGGGTCAGCTATATGGATCCTTTGTCGCCATTGTGCCCTATCTTTAGTCAAAATCTCACTAATGCCTAAGTACATCATGCCTTTCCTTATACGTTCATTCCAAGTCTTTATTGGTCTACTCCTCCCTCGTTTAACATGCTCAGTGACTAGACTTTCACAACGCCTAACATGTGCCTCTAATGGTCTCCTTTGTACGTGCCCAAATCATTTTAGTCGAGCTTCTCGCATCTTCCCTGCAATTGATACAACTCCTGCCTTATCCCTGATACATTCATTCCTAATTTTATCTAGTCTCGTGTGCCCACACATCCACCTAAACATTCTCATCTCGGCAACTCCCATTTTTTGCCCATGTACACAATTCACTGCCCAACACTTAGAACCATATAGCATCGCTTGTCTAATTGCAGTACGATAAAACTTGCCTTTAATCCAACATATACTCCTCTCTACGCTCATATCTTTCTGGTTCAATTTCATGCCTAATATTTTTACCACTAATTTTCAGAGCTTGCCACTAATTATTACTTCTACCAGTTTGATGTCAATTTTAAAATCCTTCATTGTTCTTTATTGCTTTAATATGCTTGTGTATGGATTTGTCGCATTGATGAATGCGAATTGCGAATGAACATAGACATGTCCACACATCCACCTAAACATTCTCATCTCGACAACTCCCATTTTTTGCTCATGTAAACAATTCACTGCCCAACACTTAGAACCATATAACATCGCTTGTTTGCGATAAAACTTGCCTTTCATCCAACATATACTCCTCTCTATGCTCATATCTTGCTGGTTTAATTTCATGCCTAATATTTTTATCACTAAATTTTCAGAGCTTGCCACTAATTATTACTTCTACCTGTTTGACGTCAATTTTAAAATCCTTCATTGTTCTTTATTGCTTTAATGTGCTTGTGTATGGATTTGTCGCATTGATGAATGCGAATGAACATAGACATTTATGTGCGCTTGCGAATCCTCGGTCGATTATTTCATGATATTGCTTGTAAAATTCTTGTTTGTGTCGCAATTTTTAAAATGATTTCTAGCTTTATCATTAATCTGTGAATTTTGGAATACATCAGTTATACAAATATTACACAGGCATCTATTATTACTAAAAATCTCCATAACTAATAATACATTCTGCACAAAACAACAACAGAACCCATATAGTCCCCAATCATTGGGGGTATGGGCGGGGGAAGATTGGAAACAGACCTAATCTTTGACACTATGCACAAAGTTGCTTCTCTCAGAGGAGAAAGACCTAACCTTTGACAATAAATGCACAAAGACATCAAAGAGAGCAGACCCAAGAATCCATTTTGATTTATGTGCACATAACCATACTTCCTAAAAATGTCCTAAAAATAGAAGCAGAGTCAAAATTGATATAAACAACTTCATATAAAGAAAAAACAACAAAATGAAGATATTTTAAAGGGTCCACTAAAATCTGAAGTAAATCCATTGAAATTTAAAGACAACTAACATCATATCAATGGTTACGAAAAGGAAAAATCCTTCAGTTATAGGGATCCAGTTTTTTTCGTAGTTTGGTTTTACTGGTTTAAATACTCTTTGAACATCAATATGAAGAAAAAAAGAGAGCTTGCTCAAGTGGCCCGACAAGAGAGAATGGCAAACAATATATCATAATTAAAATTTCTACCATACTTTTTCTGCTTCAGGTAAATGGTCAAGGGGAACAAAATTGGCATAAAATTCTCAAATCATCAATCTATCAAAGAGAATAAAATCAAAACTTGCATGAGGAAGAAATCTGCAACTACGAATCCATGAATCAGAGGAAGACTTGACTAAAAGAATCTGAAGAAGAAATCGACGAAAGATAAAATTTGACAATTAGGATTTAGAGCTTTCTCCTCTTTCTAGAAGACGCTCATCCAAACTCAGAACACGAGAAAAAATTATAGAGGTAAAATTGAAGAGAAAATGCAGCAGAACAATTAGATCACCTTGGGAGGGATATTGAAATGCATACAGAATTACAAACAACACCTATAATTGGGTGAGAACTATAGACACTGGCATCAGCTCCACCGCTAGATTTAGAACGATCTTGGAGCTAGGATAGCATGACGTTTACCGAACACATGTCCAGATAGGCAAGGGCAAGGAAGGGAAACAGCGAGGGAGGAGGAAAGAATGAGAGAAGGGTAGGGCACGGGAACAAGAGGTCATGTATAGGTCAGGATAAAACGCGTGCTCTAGCAAACGTGCGTTTGAGAACTAGACGTGGGGTAGCGTTCGGCTTTCCCAAAGAAACTAAAAACGTCTTTTCATAAAAATCTCTATTCACAAAGATGTCAAAACAAACAGTCCAAAACTGTCTTTGCTGTTCGAAATGAGCTTTCTCATCAACTTAAGCTGTCTCGAACAAAGACTAAGGCACAATTGTCCCAAGGTCATCCATGCATTTTTGTTAAACACCATGAAAAGCATATCGGGAAAGCTATCACCTCTCCATTCTGAACAATTACCTATGCGGCCACAGGAGTTTATAGGGTACACGCACGGATGTACTCATGTTTTAGTAATAAGTTCACTATATTTTGTACATGGAGGTTCATCCTATTATTGTATTGTTTTTATTATTTGGTTGTATTTTCCAAGATATAGTTTCTAGAGCACACCACAATCTGGCCTCCATTATATCTGGATAGTAGACCTCGACTGCACAGATGATCAGATAAAATATCGTGTAACTTCAAAAAATTATTATCCTTCATTCCTCACAAATTTGCCAACAAGTACTGCTCATTTTCGACAGCAAGAGCATGGACAGGTTCCACCACAAATTTGCCAAAGGTCAAGTGTTTACCTTCTTTCTCGGCATTGAAACCTGTTAAAGAATATTAGGGAAAAATGATGTATTGGCCCATAAACTTGGCCCATATAGGTTTTAGTGTTTAGTCCCACATTGATTGTATAGCTAGTTCTTTCTCTCTACTCTCCAATATATTTGTATTCTCTCTTGTATTTTACATATGAAGAAGTATATGCAAGGTTTGCCCTTTGTTTTTCTACATGGTATCAGAGGGACCGGTC
This sequence comes from Platanthera zijinensis, assembly GCA_039513925.1. Lineage (NCBI taxonomy): Eukaryota > Viridiplantae > Streptophyta > Magnoliopsida > Asparagales > Orchidaceae > Platanthera > Platanthera zijinensis. Next base: position 1,983,774 of record CM077095.1, on the reverse strand, counting down.
TCCTCCTTGGGCATTCGGTCTTCAGTTCGCGGCTACTCGCGGTCTCCTTTTTTCTAACCGCCCGAGCTCGGTTAGCCGGCCTGTTCGTTTGCAAACCGGCTGTTCTCCCGGCTGACCGCGCGGCCCTTCCTTCTCCTGCTTAGCCGCAGTGTCGTGCGGCCTGTCTTCTTCTAACCGCTTCCCTTACTCTGAATCTCTCGTGACTTCCACGTCTCTTCCCCCCTCCTCCCTCTCTCTTATAATCTCTCGCACGTGGGGTCCACCCTCTCTTGTTTCTTTCTCTATCCGCGCGGTTTCCCTTGTTATCCGCACGGCCTTTCTCCCGCATTTCTCTCTTCCCGCTTCTCGCGGTCTCTTGTCTAGCCGTGGGTTGCGCCTCTAGCCCGCTGCGGTTTTTCTTCTTTCTTGCTTCAGTCCGCATCTCGGTCGTGGCATCTCTCCTTGCCGCTGGTAAATTCACCTTGACCGTGCGGACTTCCTCTCTAACCTCTTCTCCGACTAGCCGCTGCGACCTATCTTGTCGCTAGCGGTCTCTCCTCTTCCCTTAGCCGCATCCTGGTCGCGAATTTCCTTGTCACTGGTGTATTTGCCGAGACCGTGCGACTAGTTCCTCTGCCGACCTTGTCTCTCTCAAGGTGGTCTCTCTTCTCTAACCGCTCCGGGTTGTGGGTTGCTTTCTGCCTTCTGACCGCTGCGGCTAGGCCTTCTCTGCTCCCAGCTTCTTCCCATTGCGGCCTCGGCCTTCCCGCTGCGACTTTGCTCCTTCTGCGGCAAGACCGTGTCTGCTGCTCTGGTTGCGGCCTGCCTCTAACCGCCTGGGTGTTTTTTCTTCCCGTCTTGGCTGTTCGCGCGGTCTGCCCGCGCCTTCGGGTTTCTACCGCTATTCGTGTTGCGGTCTGCTCCTTGCCGTGCAGTCGCTGTGACCTGGTGGCAGTATTCTCCTACCCGCAGTGCCTGCTCCGGTTTCTTAACCGTCGCGGCCTGTTTCTGCTCGCTGAAGACTGTTTCTTACCACGTTGGTCGTGACCTTTCTTTCCGCTGGTGTGCTGTCACCGTGACCGCTGCGGGCTGTCCCTTGCAAGATGATCAATTGTCCTCCGGGCTCTGTGGTGTCTATTTCCGGTGGTGGTACCTCCTGCCTTGTTCATAACTCATCTTGGATTTTGGATTCCGGAGCTTCTCACCACATTACCTCCTGGACACCACCACAATACTTGGACTCCTTGCATCCCGAGTTCATTACTGTTGCTAGTGGGGATACTCTTCCCGTTTCTGGCGCGGCAGATATTCACATCACTCCCTACATTACTCTTCGCTCTGCCCTTCTTGTTCCGGGCTCTCCTTTCAACCTTCTCTCTGTTGGTCGCCTCACTACTGATCTTGGTTGCGATGTAACTTTTTCTTCCAACTTGTATGTTGTGCAGGATCGCAAGACGCGGACTATCATCGGAAAAGGGCATCTGTCGAATGGTCTCTATATCCTTGATCGCTCTCCCCCAACAGTGTTGTCCTTTATTAGCTCTGTTGATTGACATCGACGTCTTGGTCACGTCCCTCTAAACATACTTAGAAAATCTCTCCCCGACATGTCCCTCTAAGAGTTCGCGTGTGAGTCATGTATCTATGAGAAACATCATCGGTCTACATTCTCACCACATCCTACTTAGAGTCCTGGTCCCTTTGATCTAGTACACTCTGATATTTGGGGACCCTACAAAATTGCGAGTGTTTTTGGATATCGTTACTTTGTCACATTTGTAGATGACTACTCGCGGGTGACCTGGTTGTATCTCCTTCGTGACCGCTCTGAAGGTGTATTCCGTACTTTTTTCATTGAAACTCACAACCAGTTTTCTACTACCATTAAAACCCTCCGCACCGATAATGCCCGAGAATACACTAGTCATGCCTTTGCACACCTCCGTGCTGAGTTTGGAATCATCCATCAAACCTCCTGTACCTATACCCCCCCAACAAAATGGCATCGCTGAATGTAAGAACCGACACCTGCTTGAGGTCACCCGCTCTCTTATGATTCAAATGAATGTTCTCAAACAATATTGGAATTTTACGGTTTCTACCGCCTGCACTCTTATTAACCACATGCCTTCCTCCATTTTCAATTTTGTGGTTCCCTTCAATCTTCTTTTTCCCTCCAAACCTCCTTTCTCCATCACACCTTGCGTGTTTGACTGTGTGTGTTTTGTTCACTATCTTGGCCCATCCACTGACAAACTGGCTCCACGTGCCCATAAATATATGTTTGTCGGCTACTCGCGGACTCATAAGGGCTATGTTTGTTTTTCTCCCACTGATCGCAAGGTCGTTACTTCTGCCGATATCACCTTTCTTGAAAATCAGCCCTATTACTCTCAACCAGCTGATTCTCCACTTCTGCCACCTCTTCCGCGGCCGTCTATACCTATTAACTCAAGCCTTCCTCAGCTCCTTCCCACACCAATCCCACCTAAACCACCTACTCCTCCCACACCAATCCCGCCTACACAACCTCAACTTCCCACACCAATCCCACCTAAACCACCTGTCATCCGTATGTACTCTCGACGCTCTTCTTCGTCCACTACCCTACGGGAGATGCCCTCCTCTAATGATGCTTTGCAGCCTGCGGATCCGGCAAAAGGTTCCACTGCCAACCCGATGGCAAACTATGTCTCTTTTCACCGCCTCTCTCCGGAACTCCGGAAGAGTGCTCTTTCTTTATCCTCTATTTCTACCCCTAATTCTGTGCAAGAGGCTCTCCAACATTCTGGGTGACGGGTGGCTATGGACGAGGAAATGTCTGCTCTTTGGGCAAACCACACTTGGGATTTGGTCCCGCTTCCTCCTGGGCAATCTTGTGTGGGATGTAAGTGGGTGTTTGCCGTCAAACAGGGTCCGGATGGGACGGTTCAACGTTTGAAAGCTCGTCTTGTGGCTCGCGGCTTCACTCAACAACAAGGTCTGGACTATGATGAGACCTTTTCTCCAGTCGCTAAACTCAATACTGTTCGTGTGTTGATCTCCCTTTCTGCTCACCGCCACTGGCCCTTGCACCAACTGGATATCAAAAATTCTTTTCTTAATGGCGACTTATAGGAGACCATTTATATGCAGCAACCTCCCGGGTTTGAGACCACGGGGGAGTCCCTTGTCTGTTGTCTGAAGAAGTCTCTTTATGGTCTCAAACAGTCTCCTCGGGCATGGTTTGACAAATTTAGTAAGACCGTTAGTGTTGTTGGGTTCACTCGGAGTTCGACCGACTTCTCTCTCTTCACTCGTCATCGTCCAACGGGCACAGTTATTCTTCTAGTTTATGTGGATGATATTTTGATTACAGGATATGATCTTTCAGACATACAGATGATCAAACAACATCTAGCAAATGTGTTTCAAACTAAGGATTTGAGAAGCCTTCGATATTTTCTTGGTCTTGAAGTGGCTCGGAGACATGATGGGCTTGTGTTATCTCAGAGAAACTACTGTCTTGACTTACTTCATGATGCGGGCTATTCTGGATGCAAGCCTGCTGACACTCCCAAGAATATCAACCACAAGCTTTGTGCTAATGCCTCGGACTCCGATGTTCTCGTTCCGAATCCAGAGTATTATCGTCGTCTTGTGGGAAAGCTGATATACCTCACTGTTACTAGACCTGATATATCATTTGCTGTTGGAGTTGTCAGTCGATTCATGCATGAGCCACGTATCTCTCATCTTCAGGCTGTCGAACGTATTCTTCGATACTTGAAGACTGCTCCTGGACAAGGGCTTGTATACAAGCCCTCTTCGTCTCCCTTATATTTGATTGCATACTCTGATGCTGATTATGCTGGCTCTTTGGATGATCGTTGTTCCACAAGTGGATACTGCACTTACTTTGGAGGACATCTTATTACATGGCGCAGCAAGAAACATTCCGTGGTTGCTCGCTCATTTGCTGAGGCTGAATATCGATCTATGGCAGCTGTTGTGTCTGAGCTCACATGGCTTGAGGGTCTCCTTAATGATCTAGGAGTCAAGCTCTCCTCTCCTGCAACTTTATTGTGCGACAGTCAAGCTGCTATACACATTGCCAAGAATCCGATCTTCCATGAACGGACAAAACATATTGAAGTTGGCTGTCACTTCATTAGAGAGAAGGTCCAGTTGAAGAAGATAGAGTTAACATATGTTCCTGCTGCTCAGCAAGTTGCTGATATCCTCACAAGGCCTTACCACGACGTCTCTACTATCAGTTCTTGTCCAAGCTTGGTGCCTACGATTTGTACGCTCCCGCTTACGGGGGAGTGTTAAAGAATATTAGGGAAAAATGATGTATTGGCTCATTAACTTGGCCCATATAGGTTTTAGTGTTTAGTCTCACATTGATTGTATAACTAGTTCTTTCTCTCTTCTCTCCTATATATTTGTATTCTCTCTTGTATTTTACATATGAAGAAGTATATGCAAGGTTTGTGTTCTCCACGCGTGTTCTCGGCGCGGCTCAGTTGGTGATGTGAGCTGGCGTTAAGAGCTCACATCAAGGAGGTCGGGGGATCAAGCCCTCGCCTCAACAACCCGCCGCACCGAGAACACGTGCGGAGAAGGGTTGGGGTGTGTGGGCCGCGGCCCTGTTACGGGAGGGGGGAAAAGCCCGTCCGGGGTGCGGGGAGAAGCCCTGCTGCCTCGGCCCTGGGGCCAACCGCGGCCGCCCCAGGCCCGGCCCGTAACATAAAAGTGCGCACTTTTATGTTACGGGCCGGGCCTGGGGCGGCCGCGGCTGGCCCCAGGGCCGAGGCAGCAGGGCTTCTCCCCGCACCCCGGACGGGCTTTTCCCCCCTCCCGTAACAGGGCCGCGGCCCACACACCCCAACCCTTCTCCGCACGTGTTCTCGGTGCGGCGGGTTGTTGAGGCGAGGGCTTGATCCCCCGACCTCCTTGATGTGAGCTCTTAACGCCAGCTCACATCACCAACTGAGCCGCGGATCAGTTGGTGATGTGAGCTGGCGTTAAGAGCTCACATCAAGGAGGTCGGGGGATCAAGCCCTCGCCTCAACAACCCGCCGCACCGAGAACACGTGCGGAGAAGGGTTGGGGTGTGTGGGCCGCGGCCCTGTTACGGGAGGGGGGAAAAGCCCGTCCGGGGTGCGGGGAGAAGCCCTGCTGCCTCGGCCCTGGGGCCAGCCGCGGCCGCCCCAGGCCCGACCCGTAACAGTTTGCCCTTTGTTTTTCTATAAAACCAATAAATGCCAGACAATTCGTTCTAGTTTCCAAACGACGATATCTAAAATGTGATATATAACTTTGGCCACTCGTTCTAATACTGCCTTAGAACAATAATATTCATGAGTCTTAAGAATTTGTGTCAGGCCAACATAATCTGTGCTCTTTACGAACGTTGAATCCAACTCTAATTGCATACAGGAAGTACATTTCATAGGCTTCTTCACTTTTGAATAAAGAAAATACATGACAATTTTTTTGTTTGGAGCCTATCAAAGGAAAATAATTTTAAATGAAAAATAATTCAGGATGCTATGGAGATCAAATATGGTCTTCATAGAGATCATAGTTGTTCATGTCGTGTGCTCAAGCCTCCTTTCATTATAAATAGGGGTGATGGCGGCCATTGTGAGGCATTGTTAGTCCTGTGAAAAAATCCAGAGTCGACGATCATACCATGGTGCGACGCTGCGAGACTTCAAGGTCCGCCCGATTATCTTATGTTTTCCTTTTTTATTTCTTTCATGTAAACCCTATCCCGCATGATCTCCCTCTCTCCCATCCATTAACTGCTCATCCTCCTCCCTGTCGCATCCCACTGCAAATCAAGGTTCCTGCCCTAGAGTCGCACACGTCGATGAGCACGCCCGCCAAACTGCAAGCCTTCCGACCCCCACCATCACATCTGTTCGTTATCCACACATTTTCCACGCCCGCTCCCATCGTAGACCACACACTCTACCACAAACCCCTACCCAATCCCCGCTCCTCTCCCGCCACCACCGACGCTCCTACAATCCGCAAACACCCACTCCCACTTCCATCAATAAACCACCGACTCTCCATGTTGGCCTCCGCTACTAATTAAATCACACCAACCAAGGTTTCCATAAACAATTTGCCTCAAAATATTATGCCGATAAAATATCAAACTGTTGGAAGTCGCTAAATTCAATGTTTGTTGTCAAAAATATTCTTCATATCGACACAATTGTGTAAACTAAATGCTAAAATTTCTTAGAACTCTTGAAACTGATTTTAGTTTTTCTTCATACGGGATTTCTTGAATTGTGTTAATTTTATTTTAATTTGTGTTGAGATTTCTCCAACAATCGGTCCCTTGCCTACTAGAGGTCATCTTGGGGAAGAGGTAAGTGTTTCCTTCCTCCTTTAAGTCAGACAATATTGTGGAGTTTCCCTTCACTTGTCCTTTCACTAACATCAATGTTGTGTTTCTCCCTTCGTAGGATAGGTTGATATTGAGTTTTGCTTAACCATAAGTAAGGAGATTTTTGATCTCTCTAATTCCAGCGGGTTGGTCTCTTATAGGTTCGGAAAAACCTTAATAGTAGAAAAAAGAGCATGGGAAATAAATCGGAGAAGACTCGCTTAATTCTGATTCAACCTTTGACGTAAGATAACCGTGCTTGATAAGGGTAAGTCACAGGTGGGGAGATACGTCTAGGATAAGCTCCTGAGGATGTCTACTTTTAGTTTGCTTTCCTTTAAGAATTGTTGTACCAATTAATTATGAATTCAGATATATCAGACTTTGTAGTTTTAGTAATTCCGAATATTAGCTTATTTCTATTCTAGTTTGCTCCATAAATCAGATTTTGAGGTATTTCTTTAACTTTAACTCCATTTTTTTAACTATTCCACTGTGTACTTAAGATATTAACTATTATGTACCAATTTGGTGATTTTTATATTGTTTCTTTGTTTACATCATATCACAAGTGTCGGTTGGGCTTATAAATTGATGTTAAAGTAGGTAAGGATGTTACACCGACACCAGGAGCTTCACTCCGAACCTACCACGTTACTGGATGAACCATAATGAGCATGTAGAGCTCAAGAGACTGGTTGATGAGCTGATGAAAAAGCATTTCATATGTGCGATCTTGAGCCCCTGCACGGTCCCTTCCCTTCTCACCGTGAAGAAGTACGGGAGTTGGCGTATTTATATCAATAGTAAGATAATCAATAAAATCATGGTTAAGTCAGGAATTCTCAAAAATCAAACTTTGCAGCGATTACCACCAGATTAGGGTTCATGAGGGAGGCAATTGGAAAAAGGATTTTAAGACCAAAGACGGTCTCTATGAGTGGTTGATCATGCCTTTTGGGTTGTCCAACACCCCAAGCAATGACCTAGATCATGCGGCTCTACATGGGAAAATTTCGGATCATCTATTTTGATGACATCTTGATTTATAGCCACTCTTCCGTTGATCACCTAAGTCATCTGAGGCTCCTATTTGGGATTCTCCGTAAGGAGAAGTTATTTATGAACCTGAAGAAATGCTCATTTCTGACTAATTCTTTGCATTTTCCCAGGTTTATCATATCTGTGACCGACACGTGAATTGACCCGGGTAATGTCTGTTCCATTCATGAGTGTCCTGTTCTTACCACAATCAATGAGGCTCCTATCTTTCATGTCCTGGACACCTTTTATCAAAGGTTTGTTAGGGGATTTAGTATCATCATGACCCTCATCACGAGCGGTTTGCGGAAGAGAAATTTTTAGTTGGCAGAAGCCACCCCTAGGGCTTTCAAAGAGATTAAGGGGGCTCTAACGATTGTCCCCGTTCTAAGATTTACTTATTTCACTAAGGCGTTTGAGATGGTTTGTGGCGCATCTAGCGTTGGCATTGACAGAGTACTAAGTCAGGAAGATCACCCAATTCCTTACTTTAGTGAGAAATTAAACGAGGTTTGAAATAAATACTCCAACTAGGATAAAATTTTTTATGTGATTTGGAAATCTCTTTGATATTGGTGACACTATCTCCTTCCACGAGGGTTTTCCTATATTCTAACCAGCAGGCTCTGTAGTATCTTGACACAACAAAAATTAGGGCATAGACATGCGAAATGGGTCGAATACTTGCAGGATTTCCACTACATTCTCAAACACCGCACTGGTGTTGAGAACAAGTCTGTTGACGCCCTTAGTTGTCGTATCATCCTACTCCACACATTGAGCTCTAGCACGACTAGTTTTAATAGACTGTATAATAATTATCCTACATGCACTAACTTTTTTGAGATTTATTCTGGATTCTTGAGAGATGCCCATGACACACTGAATGGTTCGATATAATTTATATCTTGTATCTCATCTCTGCATTCCCAGACCATCTTCCGTGACTTTTTGATTTGAGAGAAGCACATAGGTGGCGTTGTTGGCCACATGATGTAGCATAGGGTTAGGGTTTTGAAAATAAGATAATTTTAAGCGATCTATTTGAATTTAACATAGACCAAAAATTAGGGTTTTGAAACTATGTTGATTTTTTAATTTTGAAAATAGGCCGAGTGGGCCAAATCGAACATTTCACGCGTAAACTACTCCCAACGATAAACTTCAGCAAATCCGTTATTCGTTATTTTAAAAGAAATTACCTAGAGCGGTAACCGAGTTGAGTCGAGGCGAGGTTCGCACAACCACAAGCAGAAATCAACAAGTAATAATTTATGAGATAAACGGTAATTAAGGCGGCAAGAATGTTCGAGGCAAGCTAGAATTAATTAATTTGGACGCATAAAATTAATCCAACATGATTAGCAAGAGGCGATGAGATTACCCAGAGAGTTGAACCCGGTTCAAGCCCAGTCGGCACTAGGGAGGATCAACAACAGACGATTGACAGAATAGAAGGGTCGAAGTTGACGTCGATCAAGGAAAAATACACATAAGCACACGGTTGACTGACAGACAAAGGAATTGATGTCGACGCTAGTCGGGATGGTCGCCGGAGTCGATGGCGCGGTCGACGGCGACCTAGCAAAGAGGTCGGGCGCTGGAAGCTTTCAGGGGCGCGGGACTGGCATTGCGTCCGCGGTCGCGGTCGGTGTGCGGCAGGAACGAGAGGCCGCAATCTTCTGGCATTCACAGGAGTATCCGGCGGGCAGCTACGGTGGTTGCTTGGCCTCAACAGAGGGAGAATCAAGGCATCGGTGGCTTTTGGGAAGAAGGTTGGTGCCGACAATACAGAGGGAACGAGTGATATTTCGTTCCTCTGTTCAATCTGGTCTACCTTTCTTCTTCCTGGTATGGATGCTTTAATAGTGGCAGCTCTTTAATAATTTCCAAAAAAAAAATCCTTTCCCAAGAAAGTAACTGTACTGGTGGCAGCTCTTCACAATAAATTGGTTTTGATTGTATACCAATTTAATTTCTTTCCAAAATTTCCAAACATGACATCAGTTGGAAACTTTCCAAAGTCAAATTCTCTCCAAACCCTTCACACGGTAACAATGTAAAATTTTCCAAATGTAAAAATAAAATGATTTCTTTTGTGTGATTTGGATATCCTTTGGAATTAGATTTATGCGTCCCTAAATATTTAAGCTTGTCTGTTATGTCCTAGCGACTAAAATTACCGGGCCTCAACAGAGGGAGAATCATGGCATCGGTGGCTTTCGGGAAGAAGGCTGGCGCCGACAATACAGAGGGAAAGAGTGATATTTCGTTCCTCTGTTCAATCCGGTCTACCTTTCTTCTTCCTGGTATGGATGCTTTAATAGTGGCAACTCTTTAATAATTTCCAAAAAAAATCCTTTCCCAAGAAAGTAACTGTACTGGTGGCAGCTCTTCACAATAAATTGGTTTTGATTGTATACCAATTTAATTTCTTTCCAAAATTTCTAAGCATGACATCAGTTGGAAACTTTCCAAAGTCAAATTCTCTCCAAACCCTTCACACGGTAACAATGTAAAATTTTCCAAATGTAAAAATAAAATGATTTCTTTTGTGTGATTTGGATATCCTTTGGAATTAGATTTATGCGTCCCTAAATATTTAAGCTTGTCTGTTATGTCCTAACGACTAAAATTACCGGGCCTATTTATTTAGGGTCTCATTGGACGGTCAAACCGATGAGCCAATCAATTTCAAATAAAAAACAGGTGCGCAAAAGAAGTACAAAATAATAAATAAGTGCATAGAAATAAAAGTTCAATGACACATGATGACGCCATGCATATTTGAATGCGAAGGAGGATGCATTACCACATCGGTAGAGATAAGACGATTGCATTAGTTGATGATCACTTCTATTGGCCTGCCTAGAAGAAGGATGTGCCATGTGTCATACGTCACTTCGACACCAGCCAGACCATGAAGAGTTCAAGCAAAACACTGGACTGTATACCCCCTTCCGTTCCCACACTAGCCTTAGGTCAATATCAATATGGATTTTGTACTGGGCCTTCCTTACACTTTAAGGAAGCACGACTCCATTTTTTTAGTGGCAGATCGGTTTTTAAAGATGACTCAATTATGCAACACCTTAAACGAGGCACATATGGTGGCCGTCTTTATGAGAGACATCTTTCGACTACACGGCTTACATAAGTCCATAGTGTCCGACCGTAACGTGTGCCCCCGATCTTTAATGTCGATACGATGATCTTCATACATTCCAACCACACAAAGGGAGCTCCATTCAAGAACATTGTTTTATCTTCATATCCAACCACTCTATCTCTAACCGAGATGGCCCACCCAAATAGGCCCTTAGACAATTTTTAGCTAAGTAGTAATTTACTTTTGTATCCTCAATCAAGTATAAATGGTATAAGAGAAATATGGGTGTAAACTAGAAAACTAACTAACAAAAGAAAATGAACATATAACCAAAAGACAAATTCTATAAAAGATATTGAAATACCTTCCTGATGCCATCCCAATTAGCAAGGCGTGTCAAGAGAGGCCGATGCCTGCAAGAATGACTAAAACACTAAGCCTTATACAAAATGGAGCAAAAGAAATAATAACCAATGCAATCATAACAAATATCAAACACATGCTGAAAGAGAGAATTTGCATACTGAGTTAAGCTTAAAAGAGAATCAAAGAAGAATTTGCATACTGAGTTAAGTTTAAAACATAATCGAGCATAGGGGAGAAACGGAGATAAAATTTTCCCAAAATAGATATGAATAGATGATGATATGAATAAGAACATACAGCTGGGCATAGCCTTTGAGACCAATTGTGAGAGCTCTATCATAGAAGCGTTGAACGAGTTTGCGTCTAATAAACCTATCACAGACCTATAAAATGGTGATCACAAGTTAAAGATGTGTCCTAAAACAATCCAAATATAAAGAAGAATATGTTATAATAAATAAAATGTGGTTCCATTTGATTGACCTAATAGGAGACGAATTAGTTCCATGTTAACTTGATGAGCACAATGAATTTATGTATCATCTATAACATATAATAAAGCTAATATTGAGTGAATAGTGTATTTTTGGCTTCACCAGCTCTTTCCAGCTTTCTAAAAATATCCCTATTCTAACTTTCAATTTACACCTGCTGGCCAGTCTCGATTGAATACCTGCAAAGCTTGCTGACCATCTCTCTGCCTCCATTACATTAGAGCTGACCAGCAAAACCATCATTTTTTGCCAATGGGGCAGTGCTCATGCATCATTAAACATCAACTACTGTTTCTACAGCATAAAAAACTTCGTTCCTACAGCATATACTGGAGCTAGCGTGACAAGCTTTGGCAAAAGGAAAAAAACTTCGTTCCTACATCATAAGAAAACCTGCACATTTTTTTACCACAAAGAGCAGAAAGAGAGGAGGGAGGAAGCAAGGCCGGCAGTGGTTGGCAAGGCAGGCGAGGCATCATTGGACTACAGGGGCAGGAGGGCAGATCCCAGTTATTTAAGATTTTCAATTATGCCGTTGTTTTTCTTTTAAAACTACGTTCTGCTACGATTCGGCCATCGTCACAATACCAGCTAGATGTGTGTACTGTCTTCTGGCATCTATGGGGCCGTCAACATAAGCAAACCCCATCGAACATACTATCGCATCACCAAGCACAAAGAGGAATAGATTTTCGACGAGGAACAACTCCCAATGACAGACCTTCAACCGAGATTGTCCAAGCTCGGAGAGGAGTAGAGAGTGAGTAAGTTGGACTATTAATGAAGGTAGCAGATCAAAAAATGGGTACAAGGGAATGGTATGACTTTTGGAGGTTGTAAGTGTAAGACCCGAACTTGGTTTTGTAATAATTATAGATATATATTTCAAGAAAAAGAATAAAAAGAATTCCCCTATGATAAAAAGAGACATTCAGTGCCGATTTGACCCGCAAGTTTATTTTTGATGTTCGAGCTTTTCCAAATGATTTTAGCGACGTTCGTTTCGTTTTCGTGAATTAAAATAAATGTTGTCGTTGGATTGATGACTGATTTAGTTATGAATTAATTGCGGGCTGAAATATGGAATCATTTGCCTTGACTGGCATATCTTATTTGGCTGGTTTTGGGACTTGGGTCTATTCTATTCAATCCAATTAAATAGTGGTTGTCGTTGGGCTAAGTTGGGCGGACTATGTTCATTTGGCTGAGTTATATTGTAGAATAAATGTTGACAACCTAAAGTTGTCAACTGGAAGGAAGGGATCATCGGCGATGTCGACCGGAAAAGCATCAACGATGTTGACTGGAACAGCGATGTTGACTTGAAGTTGTCGACTTGACGACTTTTGTTAAGTGGTGGGGCGGTAGCTTGCGTATTATATTTGCCCGATCCATATTCTTCTGCGCATATTCTCGCCGTCTGAAGCACTCGACGGGTGCTGCTGTTTAGGGCTTGCTTGCCCCTTCTTCCTTCTATTCGAGGCTTCCTTTCCTTTTGCTGACTGTGCGGAAAGGGCTTCGTGCCACTATTGCCCTTTGTTTAAGTCGTTGCTGCCGTTTACCTGAGCCGCTGCTGCCATTTACTAGTGTCGTGCCACTGCTGTCTGCTTGTGGTTTTACTACACTTGGCCGCACCTTCTCACTATGATCCTTCTTCCACTCCCTCTCTTTAATTGTTGAAATATATTGCTGAAATTTAGAAGTTTATGGTCGGCTAGGGTTTCTGATTTGGGTTTTTATTGATTCGGGATTTCCTCTCCCTCTATTCCTTTATCTTTCAACTATTTGGGGGCGTTGACATCATCTGTTAGCTGGAATTGAGATGTGGTTGTTCTTGTTGTTGGTTGTCAGTTGGCTGGTTGTGCACATATAGGTGTGATTTGATTTTGTGGTTGTGGTGCCTCGACGATAGACACGACAAGAATCCTCATGAAGGACAAAGACAAAGGAAAAGCTGTGGTGAGTCCTTGCCATTTTGATTACGTATACATTTGAATTATGAACACGGAGACCTATTTTACTCCGAGCTACTTCGTTGCATGACATTGAATATGAATTAAATTGAAGACAAAAAAGATTTGAAATCAATGAAAATATAAAATCGCTAAAAAGCTAAATATGGATTAGCAAACGATAGAAACTATGAGGGAAAATTTATATAATTATTTCCTATATTTTGAAAATGAATATGAATTGATTGACTATGAAAAGAATAAAAAATTCAGAGTGCGTAAATGCATCGAAACGTTAAGAGTCAGCCTTGAAGGGGGTAGAGCAACAAACTCCTACACAGTGTAGGGGTAGAACTCCTACATCCAGTAGGGGGAGTTGAACTCCTACAAAAGTTGATACTGAAATGTTGAATCTAAAAAGAGTGGAAGCATGCTGCGTTGCTGAGCGCCCTAGAATTGACATTGATACGATGGACCAAGATGTTTGAGAGAATTGAAATTGACCCTCAGCATTTTGAATGAATTCTAAATTATGATATGCATTTAGAATTATGATATGCATTCTGAATTATGATATACATTCTAAATTGAATACATAAATGAATTTTGAATTAAGATATGCATTCTGTATTGAATTTCTTGAATACATAAATGAATTTTGAATTAAGATATGCATTCTGAATTGAATACAGAAATGAATTCTGAATTATCATATGAATTCTAACTTGAATACAAAAAAGAATTTTGAATTATGAAAAGCATTCTGAATTGAATACAAAAATGAATTTTGAATTGAACACAAAAATAAATTCTGAATTATGATATGCATTCTAACATGAATACAAAAATGAATAAGAACGAAATATGATACCGGAATTAAGAATTTCATAAAAATGCAAGAAATAAGAATGTGATACCAGAAATTGTTTATTTCTATTTTACTAGCTCACGGTACAACACTTTACCTGCTTACTTTACTCACATGTGCATATAGAATTTATACCTGCATATTGATGGTGACTTTTCGTGTTTACCTGTAGTGTGGTTGAAGAGGTAAGGAACACACTTAGTTTTCTAAACTAACTGGTTGTCGATTTCTCTTTTTAAGATCAGAAAACCAGCATACCAGTCCCCGCATACCTGCGAAGGCAGAACAAATATAAAAGGAAAATGTGGCTCATCCATGAGTTAGATTTGTTTCCGTTTGTTTAGATTCGCTACAGTATGTACATGATATTGTTATGTCATAGTTGTTTTTTCAAATACTCTGGATGGACATGATGCAAATTAGTTGTTTAATATTTCTCATGTTATCACTCTTGTGTTTTACGTATTAGAACTGTTGCGTTATTTAATTGTGAGAATAAAGAGTTAAATTGTGGCGGACTTTGAGCCGTTATAATTTAGTAGTACCAGAGCCAGATTTTTTGCAATGCGTGTGATGTAGAGAGTACCGAATGGAGAACATAAAACAACTAAGATGTTCCTTCGAGAAGAACCTGAGGGTGTCAGGGAAGCTGTCTGACGAAAGTGAAATGCGCATCAAGCCCACCCCCACTTCAGATTGCAGATACAATTCAAGTCATCGCTGCAGCTGCGACCCCGATTGTACCAGCTATGTCTCCTCCAGCACTAGTAGTACCGCCTCAGTCTCGCCCGATTGATACTGAATTGAGGCAGTTTCTGGATTTGAAGCCGCCAACCTTCTGTGGTGGCCTTTCTCCGATTGAGACTGAGGACTGCAATCCGTGGATTGAGTCGATAGTTGAGGCAATGCGGTATTCAGTGTCCAGCCGAGCGTAAGTTGGAGTTAGCTACCTCTTTGCTGGAGGGAGAAGCTAAGCGTTGGTCCAATAATTTGATGCGAGGAAAATTTACAGCTACAGGCGTGGAGATTGTAGCCTGAGATGATTGGTACGCGAATTAATGACGATGAATTAATGGATTGTGAGAATTGAAAAGATTATATATGAGGAATTGTAATGTCACTTTCCCTCTATATAATGTATTTTTGGATTTCGGCCGAATTCATTGTATATTATGTAGTACTGAAGGAATTATTACAAAGATATCTTGATATCCTGATAATGATAAAAGAATTGTAAATTATTGATTACTTAAAAGCGTGCCTTGTTTTTTAATGATAAGAGAATTGAAATGGATGATGCAGTCCAATCATTGGTTGAATATGATATTATCCTCCCTCTTAGTTATTAAAAGCGCACCAAGGAGCAAAGTGGTCTTAGAGCTTATGTGCAAGGCTCAAGGTGCAGGCGTGCGTCCGAAGAAGACAAGGCGCAACCACATTCATTTTAAATAATCAGTATCAAACATCAATTCACCTTATTGAACAGATTCTTCATATATTATATTCATTAATCATTCATTACTATCATTTATATCTCTTAAAAAATAAAATTAATATGGTTGTTTGCATCATATCTATGTCTCAATGATTGATTATGTTTAAAAAACACCAAATCATATAAAAATTATTGAGTGCTTGCATTAATTTTTTAATTATTTTGAAAAAAAGGTTTACAACAAAAATCACACATAGCCGCACCTTTATTGTCCAAAAGCACAAAAAAGGCGCACAAAAACGCAAACCTCTGAGCCTTAGGCGCGCCTTTAACAATATAGTAGACCTCAGTATGGATTGACTTTAGAATCGAGAAGTCGTAATCAACTGCAAGACGAAAGAGGTTGCGTTCAAGTACCCAGACAGAAGCTTCATTGTATTTAAGGGTCTGGAAGACGTATCAAAAAATCATGATTTCTGCATGACGGCGTGGAAGAAAGTACGAAAAGGCTGCGATGTCAGTTTAGGCTCCGTTTGGGGGGACTTATTTTCACCGGTCAAGCGGTTACGACCGCATGAACCGAACCTTAATTAAGGTCCGGTTCATGCGGTCGTAACCGCTTGACCGGTGAAAATAAGTCCCCCCAAACGGAGCCTTAATAATGAGCAAGGAAACGAAAGTAAAAAAAGAAAGAAATTGCGGTTGTGCCTGTAGTGCGGAAATACGTGGATGTATTTCCATAAAATTTGCTAGGTATGACTCAAACTCGAGCGATCAAATTTGAAATGAAGCTGACTGAAGGAGCTGCTTTAGTGGGCAAAGACACCTTATCGGATGACACCTAAAGAATCGATAAAATTAAAGGTACAACTGCACAAATTGTTAGATAACAATTTATCCACCCAAGTACTTCACCTTTGGGAGTGTCAGTTTTGTTCGTTAAGAAGAAAGGAAGATCCCTCCGTTTGTGTGTCGACTATTTAGATTGGAATAAGCTGACATATCCCTTGTCGTGCATTTATGATTTATTCGATCAACTGGTGGGTGCGTGAGTATGCTCTAAAATTGATCTTCAATCTGAATATCACCAGCTGTGAATCAAAGAAGAAGATATTTTCAAGGTAGCATTTAGTACCAGTTATGGAGATTTTGGATTTTTGAGGATGAATATTCTGATAAAGGAGAGAAATTGTAAGACCCGAACTCGATTTTGTAATAATTAAAGATATATATTTTAAGAAAAAGAACAAAAAAAATTCCCCTATGATGAAAAGAGAATTTCAGGGCCGATTCGACGTCGCACGTTTATTTTTGATGTTCGAGCTTCTCCGAATGATTTTGCGACGCTTGTTTAATTTTCATGTAAATTTCGTGAATTAAAAGAAATGTTACAGATGGCTTGATGGTTGATTTAGTTATGAATTAATTGCAGGCTGAAACATGGAATCATATGGCTTGACCGACATCTTATTTGGCTGGTTTTGGGACTTGGGTCTATTCTATTCAATCCTATAAAATATTGGTTGTGGCTGGGCTGAGTTGGACCGGCTATGTTCAATTGACTGAGTTATATTGTCGAATGGATGTTGTCAACTTGAAGTTGTCGACTTGAAGGATGGGATCATCGGGGATGTCGACTGGAAAAGCATCAACGATGTCGACTGGAAGCGGCGATGTCGACCCGATGTTGTCGACTGGACGACTTCTGTTAAGTGGTGGGGTGGTGGATTGCGTCTTATATTTGTCCTGATCCCTATTCTTCTGCGCATATTCTTGCCGTCTGAAGCTCTCGACGGGTGCTCCTGTTTAGGGCTTGCTTTCCCCTTCTTCATTCTGTTCGAAGCTTCCTTCTATTGTGTCGACTGTGTGAAAAGGGCTCCGTGCCGTTGTTGCCCTTTGTTACGCCGCTGCTGTCGTTTACCTAAGCCGATGTTGCCATTTACTTGTGTTGTGCCACTGCTGTCTTGTGGTTTACCATACTTGGTCGTAGCTTCTCATGGTGAGCCTTCTAACTCTCCCCCTCTTTAATTGTTGAAATATATTGCTAGGATTTAGAAGTTTATGGCCAGCTAGGGTTTCTGAGTTAGGGTTTTTTACTGATTTGGGATTCCCACTCCCCTATTCCCTTATCTCTTAGCTGTTTGGGGGTGTTAACTTAATCTGTTAGCTGGAATTGAGACGTGGCCTTTCTTGTTGGCTGCCAGCGACCCTCTTGGATGTTCTCAACAACTGTTTCAGTGAAATAAATAGAGGAAAAAATTTCAGACTGTGATGACGACGTTCCGTCCAGGGACAGCCTTTGTTCAAGCGATCACTGCCATCCACAGAGCCGAAGCTCAATCACGTTAACGTTACTACTGGAGGTAGTCGGTGCACAGTGACGGCAATTGGCGCCCCTTGATGTTGATAGCCACAAGTATTCCTGAGACTGAGGAAAAACGAAAAGTGCGGGAAAAATAGATAGCGCTTCTTTTATTAAAAAAATAATTTTAACAGGGATGACGGATGAGATAGCTCATTTCAAAAATTCATTGGGGTTTGATTTTTTAATGAATATTTTGATGGACCTTTAGTGTCTCACACGAATTGGAATTGAAAAATTAGAATCTGGTCAATTCCAATTCCTGTAGATTTTGTGATAAGGATCGGCGGTGGGACTCGGGCCACCACGACTCGGCAGGGTCCTCTTTTGTGTACTCTCGCAGGAGGCGTCGGTCAGACCAACAATCCGAGACCACAAGCCCGTCCGGCACAACGAAAAATCATAGTCGTTCACGCTAAGTGCTCAACCACCCCTTTCATTATAAATAGGGGCAAATGCTTTCATTTGGAGGTATTGTTTGTTTTATGAGGATTCTAGAACCGGCAAGCTAATCGTGGTGCGACGCTGCGAGACCCCGGGGTGCGACGTCCCGATTTATTTACTTGAAAATTTATTTCCTTGTCTATTTCACCCACCTGTCTCCCGCACTTTCCCCCTAACCGTAAAGTTCTATGGCGCATGTATTTCCTTTTCTCTTAACCACAAAAAACTCACAGCTCATGTACATCCTCTTCCCCAACCGCAAATCACCTTCGTCCACGCCACTACTGCCCATTCCTTGTTCACCTTCTCTCCACTAATCGCCAGGTCTCCTTCCATCTCCCCCCGTTGCTCGACGTTTCTCCCCAGTTGCTCGATAATTCTCCCCAATCGCTCGACACATCTCCCAGCCACAGTCCAGAGTTTCCCTTCTAGCCCTCACCATAAGTCTCCAACCCTCAACTGTGTTCTCCTTGTGTTTCTGGCCCTAAATCCTCTCCCAACCGTACGCCTCCCTAATACCTTTAAATCCGCAAACCCCTTCCCTAAATTCCCTCTTACCGACAATCCCACACCGCCCCAGTGAAATCTTCCAACACTCCTCCCTCCAACTTATTCCCAGCCAAACCTTCACCCTCCCTTACTATTTTCCCCACAACCCCAATCCTCAAGCTCTCTGGCCATTGTGAAGACAACATTCAACCTTCCAGCCGACTACTTGCGATCATCACCAAACGGCAGCCCCATCGCTGTCTTTATCTACAATAACCCGCTTCACTTTCCAGCATCTGGATCTTCTTGCATGTGAATATATCGTTGTAGCGTGCTTTTATTTTCTATATTGAATGTTGGGAAAAAATTTCATATTTGTTCGGGTATTTTGATTCGTTAGTGTAATTGTTTCTTCATTTTTTTTATCCTATAAAATTTGGTCATGGAAATTGTAGTAGCAAGCATTTTGTGTGAAATCGAGTGTGATTTGCTTGTGCACCGTAAAATAGCCGATCACATTGTGTTGTCTTGCTGAGGTTATAAAATTTTATTTGTTATATATTCAATTCCGGATTGAAATTAAAATAATCATGCATCATATAGTTTAGGTGTGTTTGAGTATATTCCTCCTCTCTCACATAGGCTTATATTAGTGTTGGCACAACTACGTCACACAGCCTACCAGCGTCAAATTGACATCAGAGATAGGTTTGGGCCACTTGCATGTTACATAATGGTAGGTTTTATCGTTAGTCCATGTTTGACCCGAACCTTACCTATGGGAGAGTCGCCAACTCCAACTCTAAAATGACACCTGCGGAATTTCAACAGTTGATGATAGATCAATTCGATCAATTGACTACTCAATATGGCAATCTACGTACCCGCATCGATGCCCTTGAGGATCATCGCGAGCATGCTACTTCCCAAACCTATGGTTTCATCACTTGTTGGATCACGTTCTCGACCGTCAACCTGCACCTGCCGCAGATAGATCTCTCCACCCTTAGGAGGACAATCCACCACGAAATCCATCCCCAAATGATCGAGTTCACGGTTGTTTTAACAACGAACGAGATGATTACTTTAACGAATATCCCGAGTCACGTAAAGCACCACACGTGGAGGACGACATTACTCGTTGCATACGCATTGACGCTCCCACCTTCAACGGTCACCTCGACCCGAAGGCCTTTAGTGATTGGATTCAGGAGATGGACCATTATTTCGAGTGGTGTGATATGACCGACGAACGCCAGATTAGATTTGCAAGGATGAAGTTGATTTGTCCAGCCACGATTTTTTGGACCAGCCTAGAGACGTCTCTACATCGAGAACGACCATCCTATTTCCGTTGGGAGGACATGAAGCTTCGATTGAAGAATAAATACCATCCCGACCCCTATCCGGATCAGTTGTTCGATCAACTTTATGCATTGCACTGGGGAACGTTATCTGTAGCTGAATACATGTCACGATTTGATGAGATACCAATGAGTGATCTAAGAGAGGAGACTAGTGCCACCACTTCCTGATTTTGTTCAGGATTGAGATTAGAGTTGTGTAGAGAACCTATTCCCCATAGGATGGAGATGGTAAAGCAAATTTATCAGATGTCCCTCAAGTAAGATCAGTACATGTGACTCGCTGGTGCCCATCAGGCTCTTAACAGATCAGACGGGCCCAAAATTAAGAGTCCACCACTGGGCACTACCACCCCTGCAGGACCCTCACGTGTTCCTATGGACACGAAGGGCAAGTCTATCACCACCGAACCAACCACGACCACCAGGTTGGAGAACGTCCAATCTTATCGTTGCTTGGGTAGGGGCATTGGCTCTACGATTGAGATGCCACGTGTTTTGGTCGCTCGAACACGTGCGTATTCTACGACAAGGTTCGTAAGATCACTTTGACGCCGACCCAACCCAAGGAGAATACCAAGGGGAAGGTTATACCATCCACTTGTACGAGCTCATCTAAACCGTTGTATATTTTACGTTGCAACAAGTTTATGCGGGAAAGCGCCAGCGCGGTATCTATAATGCAGTGGCAACCATCATGGTTTCTAAAAGCCTCACAAAGATTCCTAAGCAATCATATTATGTCTGGCGTCTTCTTGATGAGTATGAAGATATTGTTCTGGATGAGTTGCCCGACGAGTTTCCCCCGTTATACGACATCCAACATGCCATAGATCTGACACTGGGAGCCTCACGCCCAAACTTAGCACATTATCGGATGAATCTAGATGAACATGTTGAGCTCAAAAGGCAGGTTGACGAGTTGTTGAAGAAGCAATTTATATAGTGAGAGCATGAGCCCCTGCACAGTTCTTGCCTTTCTCACCCCGAAAAAGGATGAGAGCTGGCAAATGTGTATCAATAGTAGGGCCATTAATAAGATTACTATTAAGTATCTTTCCCCATCCCCCGATTGGATGACTTACTTGATACAATGGTTGGTTCTCAGGTATTTTCAAAGATCGATCTTCGCAGCGGGTACCACCATATTAGGGTTCGCGAGAGAGACGAATGGAAGACAACTTTTAAGATCAAAGATGGTCTCTACGAGTGGTTGGTCATATCATTTGGGCTGTCCAATGCCTCCAACACTTTCAGCGGGTCATGACACAGATCCTACTACTCTTCATGGGAAATTATCTGGTCGTCTACTTAGATGACATTTTGAATTATATCTCACTCGGTTGATGAATATCTGAGCCATCTGAGGCTCTTATTCAAGATCCTCTGAAAGGAGAAGCTTTATGTGAACTTAAACAAGTGCTCATTCCTGACTGATTCCGTGCAATTTCTTGGGTTTATCATATCCGTGTTGGGCGTGTCTGTTGACCCGGACAAGGTCCAATCAATTCGTGAGCGACCTAGCACATTGGAGAAAAGGGTGCTAAGGAAACTCATGGTTGAATATTTCTCAAAGTGGATCGAGGTTAAAACACTGGAAAAGACGACAACTCAAATTGTAAAAAACTTCATCTTTGGTGAAATAGTTTCCCGGTTTGGAATATATATGGCTATCATTACTGACAACGGTCACCAGTAAATAGAGGCTGGTTTGCGCTTCACTTCCATCCACATCCTCGAAATGGTGGACAGGTCGAGGCGACGAATAAGCTAATCTTGAACATGCTGAAGATGAAGATTGAAAATGTGAATGTGAGCTAGGTGGAGCAACTCCTCTCCGTTCTTTGGGTTTTAAGGACCATTCCAAACTCATCCATGAGAGAAACCCCTTCAAGTCGTCTCACGGCTCGAAAGCATTGATCCCGACAAAATTCAAAATAAGGAACCCTAGAGTGGTAGCAACCGAGGTGAGGGGAACATTGTTTTAAATGTCCTCCGACATGTCCAACATGCCTCCCGACATGTCATTTTTTAGGGCAAAAGGATATATTTTTCTAAAAAAAGAGATTATGTCCTTTTGTAAAATATAGGACCGACATGTCTGATTTTTTCTGATATATCAACCGACACGACTTTTAAATATATTGTCAGCTATTTTATTTTATGTTATATTAGTAGACTAGCAACATATGTTTAAATCATATATATATTATATTATGTATGTCTAAATCAATTAAACTTATTGTTTCGATATTTTTAACGTTTTATTGTTACAACTAATTTTGTATAGTTGTTTCACAATTTTTTAATTTCATAACAACAACATTCATATTTTTAATTTCATATTATAAAAAATATGAAAACATTTAATACATTTATTAATTGATTGTTTGCATGTTTTTAATATAAATTTATAAATTTGAAGACTTATAATCAATCAAGAATTTTTAACTTTTAAATTTTCTTTATTTGCATTAAACTTATTGTTATCAAAATAAAATCATTGTATACGATTAAATATATTATACAATGTATCATTTTTTATTTATTAATAATATTTATCTTAGATAATATTCGATTTTATTTCGTAATATAAATGACTCATTTTTTATCTATTTGCTCTATTATTTTTTTTATAACATAATTATAGTCAGTATACATAAAAATAAAAATTTTATTTATAAGACATGAAAATTCGATATTTTAAAATATCTCCAACATGTCTCCGACTTCAGGCATCCGATATTTTAAAACTCAATTCGATTCATCCGAAATTTAAAACATTGGACGGGAGAGGAATGTCAATTAAAGAATAAAGCACAAAATATTTCCCAAGATCTCTAGAGGAGCTCAGGGATTTCTTTGTGATTAAACAGATGGAAATCAAGTGAAGAATGGATAAGGATTTCGACAAACGTATCCGTATAAAGCAATTCTAGAATGGAGATTCGGTCTTAAAAAGGTGGACGCAATAGGCGGTCGGCTACCGTCGGTAAACTCAACCCCAACTGGCAATGCCCTTTTTGATTCAAGAAGCACTACAAAGCAGAGCTTATCACCTGACAACCTATGAAGGTAACTATCTCAAAAACACATGGCTTGAAGATAACGTAAAGAAGTATTATCCATGAGTTTTTACCTTCACGAACACGAGGTGACATTTCTACGATATATATAAGTAGATAACATTAAACATCCCTCAATTCATCTCACAGTAACTAGTTTTTGTGTTTGTTGTCTGTGATCCCTTGTTAGATCACGCCTTCACCTTTTATAGCTTTCTGGGTTGGATGTGCCGACTACGAGAGGGTGGAGATAATTTTGCAAAGCCCTGAAAAGGAAGATGTCGAGTAAGGACTTGCGAATCTAAGTGGTTAAGTGGCGAGAAGAAAAAGGTCTCGCACAACTCAACCTAGCAAGGAGCAACAGAAACGACCTCATCAACTCACCGACCTTAATATATTGTGTCAAAGTGTAGTCCGTGAAAGTACTTGCACATAGCCTAACTGCTGGCAGAGCTTGACAGGATGGAAGGAGAGGTCCTTTGCCACTGGAGCCATTGGGATCTCGCAGAAGTCGCCTCTTACGAAGACGACCCGATCACTCCGGTGGTAGACATTGTTGTGAATACCCTTGAACTTAACGAAGCTACTTCTGAAATAGGCGACGTCGTCCAAAGTAGCATTTAGGGAAGATCTTGCGCCAAACTACAAAATTCCACAGTATCCCTTACGGAGGAAGGTCGCAAAAGCGACTACGTTGGCCACGCCTTTAGGGTTCAGTTGTGCCTTGCCATGGGGAACACGCGCTGAGATCTTGGAAAGATCATAGGATGTTCTAAATGCATGGGAGACCCCCGTGGAGGTCATCCTCAAGGAGTTCTTTAGAATGCTCCAGCTCATTGATTTAACGCTCCAAGTTGCAGATGTCAAAGTATTCCCACTCATTCTTGGAGAGGTGGTTTTCAAATCCCTCCACCTTGGTCACCCTGACTTCTAGTGATGTAACCCAGCAGTGGAGTTCGCAACCCTCCATCTTGACTTGCAAGTCAAGAACAACAACAAAAGTAAGAGGATGGATCGATACCTGCTTAACATAGACCACCCATGAATCGGTATAGACAGACTCACGAGGTGGTAACAACAGGGTGGGTGGAGGAGCCCAATCAAAACCACTGGATGAAGGTGAAAGAGCTGAACCAACACCAAAAAGAAGACTATTAGCTTCGACCTGCCACACACATTGAAAATGATCTCACTAAACCTCCGCCTACCAGCGACGCAAGGTCCCTTGGACGGAATGTCATGATACATGACGTCCCGTCGCCAAAGGGACTCGTGCCGAGAAGACGGCTTGCATCCTCATGAAATAATAAGTATTAGGAAGTAACTTAATGGTAATAGATAGATTCGAAACTTGCAAAACCCGTCTTACCAACGTCCCTAGGGTACTAGTTTGCGCGGTCGAGATTGATCGATGGAGTGGACCGAATCCTAAGATAGATTTTGGGATTGACCAGCAAGCTAGCCTAGTCCTCGGTAACACCTTTGTCGCGTCAACGGCTGGAGATTTCCTGCGCGAAATCGACTCACCAAGAGTATCCTCCATCGAGGGTCGTACATAGCTGGGCAACTTGGACGAAGGAGATTGGTCCCTCTCTATGAGGTTAGAGATCTGTTTATTCATTGGAGGGGGTAACTCTATAGGAGGAGGTGGCAGGACATTCAGAGTCATCATCGAAGTCGGGATTGTGACCAAACTAGCCAACACAACAAAAGCTAGTGGGGGCTCACCTTCCAATTCTCTGTTGGCTTGTCTCAAACGTGACTGTAGCCACTCGAAATGATCCAGCGAGGGCAGCGAGTAGTCAACCACCGTAGTCACCAAAACTGTTGTAAAATTAAGAAGACCCAAACATAAGCATCAGTTCGTAAAGAGCTACATCAGCTCAACAACAAGATCACCAATCCGGAAAAAAGGATTAAACCCCAGTCACGCACGCCAAAGCATTAGAACTATAAAGAATTATATATATATTTGATTATTCTCTTGATTTATTATGTATTTAGGATGTTCCTACTTGTACAATGTAAGTTTTTCTATGTTTTACATTCTCCCACTTTTTTAAAAAAAGGTGGCGCAAATATATATATGTAAATATGTATACATATACATAAATACATGTGTACATCTAAACTACATATAAAGAAGTCTCCTTATGGTGTAATAGTGTAATGTCAATGAGATATCAAGTCAATTTCAACCGTCTGATCTTGTTGATAAAAATGTGACACAGAATCCAAGCGGGTTGGTTGAAGTGGAGAGGCGCGTCAGGGATCTTATGTGATCGTAAAGTACCACTAAAACTTAAGGGCAAGTTTTATCGTACTGCAATTAGAGACCCGCGCTGCTCTATGGTTCTGAGTGTTGGGCAGTGAATTGCGTACATGAGCAAAAAATGGGAGTTGCGGAGATGAAAATGCTTAGGTGGATGTGTGGACACACGAGATTGGATAAAATTAGGAATGAAAGTATTAGGGATAAGATATGAGTAGCACCAATTTCAGAGAAGATGCAAGAAGCTCGTCTAAGATGGTTTGGACACGTACAAAGGAGACCATTAAAGCCGCCTATTAGGCGTTGTGAGAATCTAGTCACTATGCATGTTAGACGAGGGAGGGGTAGACCAATAAGACTTGAAATGAAACTATAAAATAAGACATGATGTACTTAGGCATTAGTGAGATTATGACATGATGTACTTAGGATCCATATAGCCAACCCCACTATAGTGGGATAAAGGCTTGAGTGTTGTTGTTGTACTAATTTTATTAGAGCTCTTATATCTATTATGGTAGGATGCCCTAATCTTATATTTTCAGATCATTGTCCTACAACGTAAAATTACGATTTTGACTCATCTTAATTGAAAATTTAAAAGCTGCAAAAATACGTTGACATGAGATCGAACCCACAACCAGTCATATATTGAATAAAAACTCAACGACTACATCAACTAACAAATTATTGTAAGAACCTAAATTATTATATATATATATATGAAGGAAACTCTAACTTTTAGAATAATCATACATAAAAATTTATATTATAATTTTTATAACTAATATAAGTAAATATAATAAAAATTATATTATATTTCCATTTATAACATTTTAAATATAAGTTAATATAATATAATTTAAATTATATAGCATTTATATACTATAATTTATAAAATATTAGTTTATATGATATAATTTTACAAAAATATATATAAACGCTTGGATGAGGGTGAAACCGCTCGGATGCGGGCGAAACCCGCTCGGATGCGGGCAAAGCCCGCTCGGATGCGGGTGAACATACTTGTATCCTTATTTTTATAACTTTGTCGTACCGTTGTACCACCATATCAGATACGTTGTACTCATACTCATACCGATGCTTCATAGGCTCAAGCTATTAAGTCAACTACATCACCAAAGCCAACTCATCTAGATGTCTATAAAAAGAAAAAAGTTGTCAAAATCAACTCACCGCTTTTTAAGTTGGGCATTGGGAAGCACATTGATGCCTCGGCAACACGTCGATGGGAGATAACAGTCATGGATTCCTCCTCAGGCGAGGCGAGATCCACTGAATCAGTGATCTTCTCTCGGGGCGCATCCTCCCTTACGACGGCCCCAACTTGGTGGTGTTTCTCGTTGGAAAGGGCCTATGCCCCTTTTCTCATTTTCCCCTCCCTTCCCTTCTCGCGCTTACTCTCGAGAATCCATACCTAAGCTCATAACGAATGCGGCAACAGCAGAACCGAGAGCGAAATCCATCTCGGCAACGTTACGACGACCATGAAGCTTGGACCCCATGACTATTTATAAGTCTTTGTCAGCACGCCAAATAAGGTTGGACATTGTTTCCCAGTTTCATGTCGATCTCAAAAAAAGCGACAATTGTATATGACCTATATTCATCGAGTACAAAGTAAGTGAAGATCAACTACGAAGGAAGAAGTGACAAGGAAGACCTATATCAATCGTTGTCAACTCGCCATCAACTCGTATCAGCATTATCCTCAACTCACTCGAGGTCGGCAACAGCTCGCACAACCTTACCAGCGACATGACAAGGTTCTCATAAGGGTCCCAGTTGTTTATAAATACGACACATTGTCAAGGGGGAGAGGAAGTGCAAACAACTCTCAAGAGAACTTGTCTAAAACTAGCTGAACTTGAATGTACCTAGTCTGAGCATGACTCCATCCTTGATCCTAGCACAACGTCTAGATTGGGAGGGGGTTCATATACAATCTTCGATGTGCAGCGGGACCTCCTAGTTGTGACAATTGTATTTTTACTGTTAAAAGTAATATTGATTTATGAATTCTCTTTCCTTTGCTCTGTGCCTGTGATTGTTACTTTGATGGGCTAGAAACATTCGCTCATACTTGTCTGAATTTTGCGAGCCAAGTTCTTGGATCCAACGCCAATTTTCTAGCTAAAATAACAAGTGCACGTGCATTAAAGGACATATATCTCTGCCTCTTTAACTTCAAAAAATGCATGTTGAAAACATCATTTTTCTAGCTAATTGGAGAATTTCTACTGTTTAAAACTAGCATATGTATGATCTCTTAACAGAAAATTGAACATAGTGAGGTTTCCCTTGCTTATAACTCAAGGGAATGTTTTGCTTATTCGAGAAGAAGATACTTGATAAATAAAATCAAGAAAGTAAGGTGAAAAGTAAGGACTGAAGCTCCACAACTAATAAATATACATTATTGAATTAAAAAAACTAGATTACACTGATTGCAAGTAATAGATCATATCATTCAGGTCAAATAATCTAGCAAGCATTGAATATAAATTTTAGTTATAAGACACGGCAAAAGGATGAAATACATTAACCTGTACAAAATCAAGCTAGCCTAGATAGATTGAAGAGGATCATCAACTAACCACAAGATCCCACGGTGAACAAATAGATGCAGCCCCAGCAAGTGGAGTTTTCTCCCCTTCTTCTCCAAGATACTTGACCTGGAACAACATTGAAAAATCAAAAATTAAAAGAAAAAAGGTAAGATTGCATCATGAATTTAAGCTAAAAAACACTAGAAAATTATCAGTTGCAAGGGGCTGGCTAAACCCCATTCAAGAATATTGAAGTTATACGCAAAGGCTAATATTATTTTCTAAATAAAAAAAGATAAAAGAGAAGCCAGAGCTAGTGAATAGTTCCGTTCACCAGAATATTGGCACCAATGCTCGTCCCAATAGCAAAGAGAGGAGCCATAGAAAATTTCTCATGAAGATTGTTGACAACCTCTCGTAAATCTTCGGTCCATCCCGCATTATAAAAACAATCAGACTGCCAAATGAAATGATAGAATCAATGTAGATAAATTAAACAAGTGGCATGATATTGGCAGAAACAAAAGAAAGACAGAAATACTAATTAATTACGCATAGTCATCAACCATCATCAAGCCTTATCCCAACTATTTGGATTTTGGTTGTACGAGTCCTTTCCCATTAGTTTACATCATGGTGTCTGGGAAAGGTCCCGTCACAAGGGTGAAATGTAGGCAAATCTTACACTGCAATTTTTGCAAGAGGCTGCTTCCAGGGCTCGAACTCGTGACCTCAAGGTCATACGACAACACCTCAACCGGTGCGCCAAGACTGATATAACAAAATTTTCAAAGATATCGACTGAAATGACAATTAAAAATATCATCTGCTGCTAATGGATTTAAATTTATATTATTAATATACATATAACTGTGTGTGTGCGCGCTTAAATCTTATCTATGTATTGCATTATAGGTGCATAAATTGACTAAATTATTATTGTATTTTTTTTCATATATGTTATTCTAATGCCTAGTTCAACAATCATTTCACACTATATCTTTTTAGTTTATATATCAAAAAACAGAGTAGAGGATTAAACATGTCTATCAGTAAAAAAAAATGTTTTTAACACAAATCTATTAAGCATAAGAAAACGTAATATGCTATCAGTTAAAGTTTATATCTTCTTTACTTGATATAAAATTTAGTGTTATCTAAATAAAATATTAAATATATTTCACAATGTATCTATTGGAAAAGCCCATGTAAAGGGCCCATTATTGGGCCCTCTTTCTTTATTTTCTCTCTCCTCCTTCTTTAGTCCCACATCTTGTATAAGATTTATTCTTCTCTCCTCTTTCCTATATATTTGTATTCTCTCCTTGTATTTGATAACAAAAGTAATACATACAAGCTTTTGGACCTTTTTCTACATGGTATCAGAGGCAGGTTACGTCTCCTGCGGCTTCTGAATTCTATCCGTGCAGACAAAGGTTTCTGATTTCTATCCGCGCAAACTGCGGTTTCCGCGGCCTGTGTTTTCTGTCCGTGCCGGCCTGCCCTCTCTTCTCTCTTCTCCCTCTCCTCCCGTGGATCCACTCTTCTGGTCCTTTTATAGCCCTCTCTCTCTCTAGTCTGTGGGGTCCACTATTATCCACAGTTCGCTGCGGCCTCCTTCTGACCGCTGCGAGCTAGGCGACCTCCTCCTAACTCTG
This sequence comes from Platanthera zijinensis, assembly GCA_039513925.1. Classification (NCBI taxonomy): domain Eukaryota; kingdom Viridiplantae; phylum Streptophyta; class Magnoliopsida; order Asparagales; family Orchidaceae; genus Platanthera; species Platanthera zijinensis. The sequence goes on along the minus strand of CM077095.1, from coordinate 1,953,915 downwards.
CGGTCTCCTTCTGTCCGCCGCGAGCTCAGCGAACTCGCTTCCTCCTCGTGCTTGGCGAACTCGCTCTCTTGCCTAGCGGTCTTCTTCTGTAGCTCCGCGGTCTCGACTCCTTTTCTTATTCTCTTTGGTCCGCTGCGAGCTTCGCGGCCTCTCCTTCCCGTGCGGCTTATCCTTCTCGCGACGTCTCCTAGCCGCTGTCGGTCTCTCCTTACCGCGCGGCATCTCCTTTCCGCGCGGCCTCTCCTTCCCGCGCGGCCTACCCTTCTCGCGGATTCTCCTAGCCGCTGTCGGCGTGCTGAGTTCCCCCCTGCTGGTACTCCCCTCTCTCTACTCGCCGCGGATTGTTCATATCCGCCGCGAGCTGCTCTTGTCCGCTGCGGCCTGCTCTCTATTCGCCTCTTCTCCTCCAGCTCGCCATGTCTTCTAGTGATTCGACTACCGCTACCCCTACAGCAGACCGCATAGCTCCTGCTCCTGCTCCTGAACTCCGCGATGAGCTTCGAATTACTACTCTTTCCCTTTCGGGGAAGTCAAACTTCATCCCATGGGTTCACTCCGTTCGGCGGGTCCTGCAAGCCAAAGGCCTTGCACGTCACCTTACCCAGGGACCTCCTTCTCCTACTACTGATGACTGGATACGAAATGACGGTCGCGTCCAGACCTGGATCTTGAACTCTCTGGAGGGTGAGCCTTACCAGATGATCATGTATCATGAGACCGCAAAGGCAATGTGGGATGAGCTCCACTCCTTGTACTCAGGCAAGGATAGCCTCCAGCACCTCTTTGACATCATCACCGATCTTCAAGCTTTGGATATTGGCAAAGCTATGGACATGACCTCCTTTGTGGCTCGTGCTAAGACTCTCACGGAGGCCTGGATTCAGCACAAACCATCTACTACTGATCTCGCTGCTCAGCGTGCCCAGAAGGAGGCTGTTTGTATTGCTATGATTATGGCTCGGGTCCCTCCACACCTTCATAGTATCAGGGCACAGGTTCTGGCATCACCTGCTACCCCCTCCTTCTCCGATGTTTGCTCTATGTTACTTCGAGTACCTTCTCCCCTGGAGACGTCTGCACCACCATCGCCGGCCCTTCTTCAGCAGACCCTTCCTCCCTTACTTCCCCCACCATCTTCTAATCGGGGCGGTCGTACGGGTTCCCGCGGCAGGGGCCGTGGTGGTAGGGGTCGCCCAAAGTGCTCATTCTGCGGCCGAGATGGACACACTGAAGCAGTCTGTCATAAGAAACAAGGCTACCCTCCTCGCCAGCCTACTGCTGCTACTACTGATAGCTCTCCACCCGCCGGAACGGACGTTGAGACTATTCGCCTGCAGCTGCAACACCTCCAGGGGCTCCTCAACCCTCCATCTGCTTCGGTTGCCTCCACCTCTACTGCAGGTATTGCTTCCACCTCCACTACAGGTACTGCCTGTCTTTCTTGCAGTTCCCGTTGGATCTTGGACTCGGGAGCCACCCACCTCATCACCTCACTGATGCCGCCAAAGTTCTTAGAAGCTCCTCATCCCACGTCTATTACCGTGGCCAACGGTGCGCATGTTCCGGTCTCCGGTTGTGCTGATCTCTTGATCCACCCCTCCATCTCTCTTCGCTCCGCTCTTTATGTGCTGGCATCCCCTTTTAATTTACTCTCTGTTGGCCGTCTTACTACTGATATGAACTGCTATATCACCTTCACTTCTTCTGGTTTTTTGATACAGGATCGGCAGACGCGGATTACCATTGGTAGGGGTCGACTGCAGAATGGGCTCTACCTCCTCGATGTTTCCTCTACCGCCCTTTCCTCTATATCCTCTAGTGATTGGCATTGCCGTCTTGGGCATGCTCCTCTACCTATCCTCCAGAAGGCGCTTCCTGATGTATCCCTTCCTGTTTTTCAATGTGATTCATGTATTTTTGGCAAACAGCCACGTTCTTCGTTTCCCGCACATTGTACTCGGAGCTCTGCTCCTTTTGATTTAATACATTCTGATATTTGGGGACCGTACAAGGTTACAAGTATCTCTGGTTATCGTTACTTTATCACATTCATTGACGATTACTCTCGCACCACGTGGTTATATTTACTTCGTGATCGCTCAGAGCTTCCACGTGTCTTTCGGGCCTTTGTATTAGAAACTCGTACGCAATTCTCTACTACTATCAAAACGTTCCGCTCTGACAATGCCCGTGAGTACACGAGCCACGAGTTTGCCAATCTCTGCACGGACTTCGACATTATTCATCAGACATCGTGTGCCTACACACCTCAACAAAACAGGGTCGCCGAACGTAAGAACCGCCACCTTCTTGATGTTGCTCGTTCCCTCATGCTTCACATGCATGTTCCCAAAGAATATTGGAACTTTGCGGTCTGCACTGCATGCTTCCTCATCAACCGTCTCCCATCTTCGGTTCTCCAAAATGCTACCCCATTCAGCCTCCTCTTTCCCTCCGCACCAGCATTTCCTCTCACACCCAGGATCATTGGATGTTCCTGTTTCGTCCATACTATGGGTCCCACAATCGACAAACTGGATCCCCGGGCAGTGAAACACATTTTCGTCGGCTAATCCCGCACCCAAAAGGGATATGTGTGTTATTCTCCGGCTACCCGGAAGGTTTCTGTGTCAGCTGATGTTACCTTCTGGGAGGATCAACCCTTCTTCCCTCCTCCTTTCTCCCCTCTTCTACCACCAACCGCTCTACCACCTCCCATACCCCGTCCAGTTATCCCCGTCCACTCGCCTCCATCCCTCCCTTCTACTCCTAAGCCGCCCGTCATTCGGGTCTATACTCGACGCCCTCCTCCTTCCGTTGCCCCTATGCAGTCGGCTTCGACCTCGGCTTCTCCGTGCTCTGCTGCTCCGGTGCCCGCCTCTACAGCTCATCCGATGGCCAACTATGTTTCTCTGCATCGCCTCTCTCCACCTCTTCAGACCTTGGCTACTTCCCAATCCTCGGTCTCTGTTCCTAACTCCGTCCAGAAGGCTCTTCAACATCCTGGGTGGCGTGTTGCTATGGAAGAAGAAATGGCTGCTCTTTGGGCTAACCAGACTTGGACCCTGTTGCCCCTTCCTCCCGGACAGAAACCAGTTAGGTGCAAATGGGTTTTTGTCATCAAACATGCTCCTAATGGGACCATTGACAGACTCAAAGCTCGTCTGGTCGCTCGAGGCTTCACCCAGCAACAAGGTCTCGACTATGACGAGACTTTCTCTCCGGTAGCAAAGCTCAACACCGTCCGCGTTCTCATCTCGGTGGCTGTCCATCGACAGTGACCCTTACTTCAACTTGACATCAAGAATGCCTTTCTGAATGGCGACCTTCACGAAACGGTTTACATGCAGCAACCTCCCGGGTTTGAGACCACAGGGGAGCCTCGGGTGTGTCACCTTCTCAAATCACTCTATGGTCTCAAACAATCCCCTCGGGCATGGTTTGACAAGTTTAGCAAATCTCTCCGGGAAATTGGCTTCACTCGGAGCTCGGCTGATTTCTCATTATTTACTCGCCACCAGACAACGGGTCGGTTCTCTTATTGGTATATGTCGATGACAACATAATTACTGGAGACGACTCGAACGACATACAGGCCGTTAAGCAACATTTGAGCTCTGTCTTCCAAACTAAAGATCTGGGACATCTTCGGTACTTCCTAGGTCTGGAGGTTGCTAGACGATCAGATGGTCTGGTCCTCTCTCAGCGGAAGTACTGCCTAGACCTTCTTCATGATGCAGGCTACTCCGGCTGCAAACCTGTGAACACTCCCATGGATGTCAATCACAAACTATGCGCTCAGGCCTCGGATTCTGATACTCTTCTCCAAAATCCAGAATATTACCATCGCCTAGTTGGAAAACTAATCTACATAACGGTAACAAGACCGGACATATCCTTCGCTGTGGGGCTCGTTAGTCGGTATATGCACTCTCCTCGTAGTTCTCATCTTCAGGCAGTGGAACGGATTCTCAGATACCTCAAGACAGCTCCTGGCCAAGGACTTGTATACAAAACCTCATCTTCAATCCCAACATTGGTGGCATACTCTGATGCCGACTACGCTGTCTCTCTTGATGATCGACGATCCACTAGCGGGTTCTGCACATATTTTGGAGGACATCTAATTACTTGGCGGAGCAAGAAACAAGCAGTTGTTGCTCGATCCTCAGCAGAAGCAGAATATCGGGCAATGACTTCTGTGGTCTCAGAACTCACATGGATTGAGAGTCTCCTTGCCGACCTTGGTGTAAGGCTATCCTCACCAGCCCTCCTCCTATGTGACAGTCAAGCTGCTATACATACTGCCAAGAACCCGGTCTTTCACGAAAGAACAAAGCATATTGAGGTAGATTGTCATTTCATCCGAGAGAAAGTCCACATGAAGAAGATCGAGCTCAAGCATGTTCCGGGTACTGAACAGGTCGCAGACGTCCTCACAAAAGCTCTACCAAGTACCCTCTTCTATCAGTGTCTATCCAAGCTTGGCGCATACGACTTGTACGCTCCAGCTTGCGGGGGAGTTTTGGAAAAGCCCATGTAAAGGGCCCATTATTGGGCCATCTTTCTTTATTTTCTCTCTCCTCCTTCTTTAGTCCCACATCTTGTATAGGATTTATTCTTCTCTCCCCTTTCCTATATATTTGTATTCTCTCCTTGTATTTGATAACAGAAGTAATACATACAAGCTTTTGGACCTTTTTCTACAGTATCCATTTGAACACATTTTGGATACATGTTATTAGCAATCATAGTGTTACTAATATTTTGTGTGGATACTCTTCGATTTTGGTTGGGGATATACATTGCTCAATATTTATCTACTTATTATTTATTTATTTCACTTTCAGAACATATAAAAATGTTGGGTTTGTTGAGAACATATGTGATGAATTGACTAAATAAATTTTGTTGCTCGAATAAAATATGCTCTGAAGCCCTTGAAAAATGTACTGGACAAGGACTATGTTATACATACTATATGTATATTGTATCGTCGAAAAGTTGTCGCCAAGCAAAGGAACAAGCGTGTCACATGCCCATGAGTAGGATCAAATCACAAAACGTTAGGCGATGAAGGAACAAGATGGGGAAGGTAGAGCATGATGTTTCCCTAAGATCCTCGGTGTCGACCTACGAAGATGTTGAGGGGTTGGAGCCTTTTTGTGGCACCTAAAGTTGGGGGTGATGGATAATAAAAGGTGGAAAAACATCCATGCCGATGAGGCCCGGAGAGGAAAGTGGTTGCAGTCCAAAATGGGCGTAGTTGGGGCACCTACAACAAGCAACCCAGGATGTGGATACTTCACGCACGCAATTGCATCTGGCCGTTGATCGCAGCAGGAGAACTTACCACATATAGGAGGAAGAAGGGGAGCTTGATCGATGGATGACTGCCATTCTGGGAGATGGAGTAAGGAGAACGTGAGGGAGCCTGGTCCTTAATAAACCCAAGAACAAAAATTATTATTATGCATGCCCTATCTTGTGACGAGCCTAATTATAAATATGAAGTCAGAAAATAAACAAAGCGCACATGGTCCAGACCAACGCGTGCCATAAATAGATGCGGAGTAAATAAACTGCAAAATGCGACACAAAAAATATATCTGAATTATGATAAAGATCTCGGTGTGGTCACGCCACGTCGTTCCGTCCTCTCCTGCCATATTTGCATTCAAAGAAAGCATCTCGACATCACTCTCCTCCTTCAGATCAGCTTATCCTCAAAATAAAGGTCGGAGTATGCGTTTCGGGAGTCCCTAAGTGCCTCCCAAGTCTCCTCCTATAGAGGCCCACCCCAACAAATAAAGACTTTATAAGTCCTTCGATTGAGGTGGTAGTAGATGGACGCCAATGTTAATGGTATCAGCCGCCCCTCGAACACCGATGGTAGCTCAGGGATGGTCATCGGAGCTATTCCTCTAAATGTCTTCAATCGTGAGATGTAGAAGACATCATCAATCCTCGACTCAGTCGGCAACGTAAGGTGGTAAGCCACCTTCCCAATCCTCTCTAGCACCTAGAAGGGACCAGAGTAGTGGTGAGAGCTTATTGCTCAATCTTCAGATGATCGTCAATTGTCAGTGGGGCTAGAGCTTCCTTCACAACCAATCATGCACAAGGAACTCCATGGGCGTGTGTTTATCATCAAAGTACCCCTTTGCACACTTCTAGGCATGCAAGAGACACTCCCGGGTAAAAGCTAAGATTTGGTCGTTGCACTGAAGTAGCTGATCAACTCCCTCCACCTTGACACCTATTCAAGCATAAGGAATGATGTTCGGCGGGTCTCTCCCATAAATTACCTAGAAAGGCATAGCCTGTAACAACGAATGGTAGGACGTGTTCTAGCAATACTCGGCCCAAGCTAAGTGCTCTATTCAAATTGGTCATCCCCAACCAAGCAACACGAATATATCTCAAGTGTCTTATTCACAATTTTCGTATGTCTGTCAAACTGTGGATGATATGCGAAGCAAAGGCTAATTGGGTTCCGCAAAGATGAAATAGCCCACGCCAAAAATGGCATTAAACATTGCATCGCGATTGGAGACAATGGTCTCAGGTGCAAGGCCCTATGTAAAAATAAATATAATTTGCATGCATATATAAATATATATATAGGGTTATTTATCGGGGACTCCCCTCGAAGTTTGCATAATTACAGCTTGCACCCCTCTAACTTTCAAAATTACAAAATCCTCCCCTCAATGTTTACATTTCATAACATCTATGCACAAAAGTAGCCCCTTTGAGTAAATCTTCAGGGGGATCTTTTTGTGCAAAGATGTTATGAAATGTAAACATTGAGGGGAGGTAATTGTAATTTTGAAAGTTAGAAGGGTGCAAGCTGTAATTACGCAAACTTCAAGGGAGGTCCCGATAAATAACCATATATATATTTATGCATTTATGTTTTTATATAAACTTGTAGTTGTATGTTAAACTAAGCAGAAAAAAAAAGTATAATATTTACATATGATATAATAGAACGAAGGCAATTAGATTTTTCAATAATTTTTTTTGAGAACTACCTAACAAAGTATATAATAAATCTCATGTTATTCAAGCCGTTTGATTGACATTGGGGTTACTGATATATAAGTATACAATAAAGTTATGTATAGTGGGAGAGAGAATTACCTCTCTGACTGTCAACCTTCGAATCCAACAGATGCAAAACATCAACCTTTATCCAACATTCTAAATCGGGCCAAAGGTCGATGGAGCAGTAATGCGCAGGAGTAAAGTACAATGGTTAGCATGATGCCACATGTAAAGCTAGATCAAGCTTTATAAAATGAATAGATTACCGCCATATGTAATGTTCTAAAAATTAGAGTAGTGGGTTATAAATATAACCCTATGGCTGTAATATCACTGACATGCTTTAATAAACTTAATTTTCTTTCTTTGTCTCTCCTCCTTTCTCCTTCCTTAACTCCGGCTCTTCCTCTTTGGTCGTTCTTCTGTTCTAACAACATTACATTGGTGCACCCATTCTTGTTACTCACCTATGGCGTCATGGGCAACTCAGTCCGCGCCAAAGATACTAAGAATCAGTTCTTGGAAATCGAACACGTTAAAGGCCGAGAAACTGACTTGACAATCTAAGTTCAACACCCTATAACAGACTTTTGCACACGATCTTCAACTCAAGGTGAATGTTCTAGCCCAAAAGATAATCGAGGCCCGAGAAGTTGCTTCCGATCAACTTTTGGCCTTCCGTCAAGAAATCTCATCACATATTGAAGGGATTAAGCGACCAGCCATGGATGCGGCCAATTTTCAAAACAATTTTACTACGGATATGAATCAAGCGTCTTCAGATAATGAAATTCTAGGACAATTCGCTCCCACCTTTGGAACCTAGGTCGTTTTTTATCCACCCTCTAATGTTGTTCGTATTCAATGCCCTATTTTTACTGACGATGATCCTACCGTCTGCCTACATATATAATGCTGATTTTTGTTCAATATAACAATGTTCGACCCACTGACTTCTTGATCCTAGCAGCTATCCATCTTGATAAACCTGCTTAATGTTGATATCAAACAACGTTGTCTGATCACCTAGCCTTAACCTTTCCCCTGTTTACGAATGTCATAACTACACGGTTTAAACATTTTACGTATGAGGGTCTAGTCATCGCTCACGCTTACAAAAAACAATTCAAAGATTTGTGCACTGGGTTTCTGGTCTTTCTCCACAACTGCTTAGTAGTAACTTTGATTCCGGCCTCAAACCACAGTCTATGTTCCTTTTTAATCCAACGCCCGATCAAGTTAAATGATGCATTTTCGTTGGCTAGGATGTACAAATATCAAGAGAGTGATGACTTATGTTTTCATTCCAACAAAAAGTTTTGGTCACAACCACCTCCATTTAAACCTACTCCACAAGATCTCACCTTCAAGATTGTTATTAAACGTCTCACGCCAAGCGAACTCCAATATCATCAAGATAAATGTTTGTGTTCAAATTGCGATGATAAGTACTCCTACAATCATAAGTATAAGGGTAAGGGTACTCTTCTTTACTTTGACAGGACCGAGGCTGACGATGGAGATTTCTCTTTATCACCGCATAAAAACTATCAAGAGGAACCCAACCATTCTGTTGCAGTATTTACGTCTTACGTGGCACTATTCCATCCCACTACTTACATTTGACAGACTTCATTAAATAACCAACTACTTAAATCATTAGTTGATGGGGGAAGTTCTCATAATTTGGTTTCCAATCAAATGGCTTCCTTTTCTTTGATTACTTGTTCCGGTCATTAAAGACTTTTCGTGTCTTTATGAGGAATGAATCGTCTATCGCCTATAATGGAAAATGTAAAAACATTTCAATGTCCATTCATGATAATGCCTTCACTCTTCATGTATACATTCTATATCTACAAGACGCTGATGTTATTTTAGGCGTCCCGTGGTTACTATCATTAGGACATGTTACCACTAACTATGTGACTCTCACGATGTCATATCTTGGCACACACGACCCAATCACCTTAGCAGGGCATAACAATTTCTTTCCTAAATCAGTTTCCTCTCCTAACTTCCAATGGCTTGTCTTTACAGGTTACAGTAATATGACTAATTTTATATGCCGCGTCATGTTTTACTGTCTCACTTGACTCTTTTTCCAACACTTTATGAAACATTTAAAACTTGCACAATTTTCTAACATGTTTCAAGAACCCATAATACTCACTCTTTCCCGATGAAAGGAGGAGAATTTGGGCAATTGTAATTGGAAAATTCGAAACTGATTGATTTCTAGATATTAAACCCGGCTCACTGTTTATTTCTACATTTCCCGGATACTTTCACCCCTTTCTCTCCTTGTGTTGGTCCGACGACCATTGTTATTCAACCATTTCCAACTCTTTCTCCCTCAGAATCTTCCAAAAGTCTAGAATATTTTGAGGGGATACTTGAGACTTTCACCTCTCTATCATCTGATTTAGCATGAACCTGAATTGATCTAGTTTGTTTACTTCCCTAGCTTATAGTTGTAACACATAGGATGAGAGAAGGGTTAATTGGGGTATTTTCAAAAACATACCAAGTTATTGTGGGTTGTGCAACACTGTCTTTTATTGAGAAAAAAAATTATGAAGGGGGGTTGACTTCAGAATATAGAGGTTCAAAGGGTAAAGAGAAGGTTAAGGAGTTCTTCATCCTTTAAATTATGCACTGTTTAGAAATGAAATTTGCCTATAAGTATGTGTGCACATTGACTTATAGAAAATATTTTGTTTTGCCTGAAAAACACATGTAGTGTGGTATTTCTTGTTGTATTAAAGTGGTGGCCTTAAAAAGATTTTAGTTAACAATTTCTTTTTTTCCTCTAGCTTATGTTCATAAAGACAAAAAATATTGATTGGACCAATATTTACTTTTGTAGAAAAAAAAACTGATTGCCTTTGGATCTATTCAGTAATCCCTGCTTACATTTGGGTGAAAGTTAAAATATTGATTACGTAACATCCTCAATTCGATAAGGGCGGGGAGTGTTTTAGGGGCAGGAATGAACCGAATCTTAAATTAGATTTAAAGGAAATGTTGATGAGCATAACTAATAATTTGAATCTTTAAATATCAGAGGCATCTTTTCGAAGTAAATATTGGAGTTGTATTGAAAACTCCATGGTTAAGAGTGTTCTAGTTGGAGTAGTCCTGGGATGAGAGACCTCCTGGGAAGTGCTCGTATGAAACCAATGAAAGGGGGGGGGGGGGGTAAAATCATGCGGTTCAGCTTAGTATAGGTCGGGATAAACCAAAGCGGGCAATACTTCTCATACTGTGAGAATTATGTCGTTACAAATAATATCAGAGCCAACCCTCCTGCAATACGATGTGTGATTCGAGAACAAATCATGCGACAGATGGTGGGCATGCAACATCTTGAATCTAATGAGCATTGCCTGAAGAGGGCAAGGAAAGCTTTAGGGTCAATGAATCCCAAAGAAAGTAGCTCCTGGAAGGCCTCAAGGATGACAGGTTTTTAGGTGAAAGGAGGGGTAGAAATGAACCAAATCTCACATCAAAATTGAAGGAAAAGTTGTTAAGCTTAAGTAAGTATTCGAATCCTCAAATATCAGAGGCGACTTTTCGAAATAAGTGGAGTTGTATTGGAAACTACGTAGTTAAGCGTGCATCGGTAGTAGTCCTAGAATGGGTGATTGTTACGACGATGCATCCGCCTGAGCACACCACCTCGCAGAAGTCATACAAGCACTTATGGAAGTCGTCATGATAATTTCATCATGTACTTGAATATTATTAGCAAATTAATTAATATTGATTAACGATTAATAATTATTTTTTATTATTTTAATTAAAATATTTTGTAATTGTGTTTCCCTCCCTCACCTATATAAGAGGGAGGGGTATGTGTGTTTACGTATGTTTTTTTGGCTAGCTAAAGTTTGGGCTCTCATTAGAGAGACTCCTCGGAGGACCCAGACTCTAAGAGTTTGCGAGAGTTTCTTCTTCCGGTTATATCTCGTTCGTATGCAATGTATAATACAATTTCTTTGTCAGTAACATTGGTCCGACCTCTGCCCTCCATTTGCTGCCCTTTCAACCGCCAGGTAACAACACCACCCTCAACAACCTCTTCGATCGGAATACAACCCAATATCATGATATCATGACACTCATCGGCAGCATCCAGTACAGTGGAGTCCTACTTGCCACCCACCGACAAAAAGTCCATCTGAATAGTGTGACGCCCTGTTCGAGGACATAGCTCACAAGCTGTAGCAATCGCTGAGTTACGAGCTGCATAAATAGACCACACAACAATCACTGAGTTACGAGTTGCAAAAATCGACCATATCCCCAGTGCAAAACTACCCCTCGCCGCATCTCACATTGCAAAAATCGACCCCCTCCCCGACGTGTCTCATCGACTTGTCTAGTGCCCCGCAAGATCTCCCACGGGTTCTCCCGCCAGTCGTATTCGTTGTCCGGCCCGCGCACCTACATGGGTCGTCTCCCCGACCTGTGGCACTTCTCGCCCTCCTCGTTCCCCATGTCATTGTTTCCATGCAATCCGCCTTGCCTTTTTCGAGCCCCCTACACGCCATATGTCTGCACCCTTGTCGTTTACAACAAGGTCATCGCACCCCTCCTTCCTGTCAACTTTTGTTTTCCAGTTTCACCCATTGTCTCACCCTCGTTTCTCTCCCTTTTTGTTCTCCTCTTGGTCCCCACGTGGGTTTTTTTTGGCTTTATTCTTCCATTTCATTTTTTCCCTATTTCTCCTTTCGATTACTTGCACCCTCCCCTTTCCTAACACCATTTTCCCTACCCTCTATGGTGTCCTTTTCCTCCCTTCCACTTTCACCCACTAGTGCACCCACCTCACTTGTATCATTTTCTAACACCAATTCTCTCTCCTTCCCACAGCTACCTTTCGTCCAGTTATATTTGTCGACTCCATTCTTAACGACTCGAACAAACATTCAATCCTTGACCTTGGGTATAAGGTCAATTTTCAAAAGCAACATATTATTACGACAATGCATCCGCCTGAGCACACCACCTCGCAGCAGTCATGAGAGCGCTTATGGAAGCCGCCGTGATAATTTCATCGTGTACTTGATTATTAATAGTTAATTAATATTGATTAATTATTAGTAATTAATTTAATTAAAAAAATTAGTAATTGTGTTTCCCTACCTCATCTATATAGGGGGTATGAGTGTTTAGGTATATTGTTTGGCTAGCTAAAGTTTGGGCTCTCATTAGAGAGAAACTCCTTGGAGGACCCAACCTCTATGAGTTGGCGGGAGTTTCATCTTCTGATTATATCTCGTTCGTATGAAATGCGTAATGCAATTTCTTCATCGGTAACAGTGACCTACTGGAAAGTACTCGCACATCGCCTATGGAAAAGAGAAAAATCGTGCTGTTCAGCTCAGAATGAAGCGGGATGAACCAAACCGGACAATACTTCTGATATTATGAAAGTTCAGTTGTTACAGATTATCTTTTAAGAACCTTTCATGAATCCCTTATATTACTACTAGGAAGGAAATTTCATAATTATGGTTTCAATTCCTTTTGTTATTAAGAAAGAATATAGACAGTTGACGAACTTTGTACCTCACGCTGGAAGAAATTTTCTTACCCCTCTAGTAATTGAGGCGTATTAACTATATTGTTTATGAAGAAATAGTGTGATGATTTTGATAATACTCTTACCCGTGCTCACTTTAGAGGTATGAAATTGACTTTTCTCGGAGAAGTTCCATACAAGTAGTCAAGAGTAGAATTTTAATGTTGAGAAAATAAAATTATGAATTCCTAAATTTTCATGCATGGGTCAAAATGTGCTCAATCACATGTACATGTCACACTAGCACTAAAAAAGGCAGCCCAACGCACAAAGCATCGCCGTGCAACGAGGGCCCGGGGAAGGGTCCCACCACCTTCATGAAATGTAGGCAAACCTAACCCTGCATTTTTGCAAGAGGCTGCTTCCAGGACTTGAACCTATGACCTCAAGGTCACATGGAAACACATTAACCGGTGGGTCAATGCTCCCCTTCACACTGACACTAAAGATCATTAAAAAAATACAAAAACAAAAGAAATGAGAGAGGATTGAAGCATTGATGCTTCCCAGCAAAGTTAAGGTTTAACCATAGAAGGAGGGATATGAATCACCATCCAATAGCTATACGATGATGTAAATTCAGGTGCACATTAGTGGCCTAGAAGCCTTGCCCTAGATTTAGGAAGAAAAGAAAAGAGATAAAAGTGATGCAGTTTGAGCCAGTGCATGGCTAGTAAGCTAGAAGCCTAGTTTTCACTGCATATGCTAGGACCACAAAAAGAAAGGTAGAAGAAAATTTATTATTATAAGATATGGTAATAAAAAAGGCCTTTAATGATGAAAATTCATTTTTCTTTGCCAATTGTTGATTTCTTTATGACGACTAATTGCGTTGCAAAAGTGTTTCTTTGTTACATCTATTAAAACAAGGATTAATATACATGATAAATCAATGAATCACAGACATATTGTTGGTAGCCTATAATTTGCATGTAAGCAGTTATGGGAATAAGAATTCACTTAGGCTCTGTTTGTTTAAGCGTTTCGCTGCTTCGTTTTGGGCAAACGCCGCCGGAAGGAGGGTAAACAAATGAACCTCCGGCGGCGTTTGCTCCGTTTCCACCCGCCCGCCTTGAGAAAAGCCCCAAAAAGCTCCGTTTGGAGCAGCCACCTCCCCCCTCCGGTTCGAACACTCCGTTTCCACCCGCCGGATCGACCCGCCACCGCCGAACCAAATGGAGCCTTAGTATGACAAATTGGGTAATTCAAACTATAGGTTTTGTAAGGGGAGATCACCAGTAAATTATCGGTGGAGGGCAAGAGGATGCTTCTTAAACAGCATTATAACATGTGGGTAAAAATCTGCAGTGTGGTGTGATAACACAAAATAAATGATGTGCCCATAGCAAAAGGGTAAAAAAAAGAGTAACCGGTTCAAAGAAGCTTGAACCGGCAAATGCCGGTTAATATGCATCGTGGCGATCCTACGATAAGTGGCGCCCGATAATATCTAAGTCGGAGAAGCCGTAGTGCATTTCAAGCTCTCCCCGATCCCGCACAGTGCCGCAGAAGGCGAGCGGAAGCCGCACGACGCCGAAACCGCCGAGCCTCACCGGAAGCTCGTTTCTCCTCCGTTCTCCCTCATTTTTCTTCCATTTGAAAGGTAATCTCTTCCTCTCTAGTCCTCTTGTTTCCTTTTCCAAGATTTTTCACGGATGGAAGTTATTATGATTCCTAGGGTTTAGGGTTTTCTGAAACTTTTAGTTTGTTTTGAATGGAAAAATTTCTGAAAGGGATTTGTAACCTAAATCCATGATTTTCATGGGTATTGATTAAACCCTAGTTAGGTTAAACAAATTTTGTTACTTTAGGATTCAAGAGGAGAAACCCTAAAGCTCCAAATAATTATTGGAGGTTAAGGCGCCTTTCACTAATTCAGTGCTAGGGTAAGATGGTTCTTTGCTAACTGAACCAGAAAAACCCTTATTGCCATAATAAAATAGTTAACCATGGAACCCTAAACGACCCTTGACCAAATTAGGCCAAGTGGGGTCGTCAAGAATGTTTTGAGGTTTTAAATTTAATTAAAACATCAACTTATACCTATCCTTAATTATTTTTCACTAGGAAATGGCGTCGAGAGGTGGTGGGAAACAAGGTGATGACGGTGGTCGAAGGGACAAGGGAAAAGGAATTGCTAATGCGAGTTCTCACCTTTACATAATTACTTAATTGCTTAATGGTTCAATTATATATTATGTTTATGATATGTATTGTAAGGATTAGCAATTAAAGTAATCGTATAACAAAGAAAATGAATAACATAAAAGACCACGTTTAAGGAAAGAAAATCACTCAGTTAAAGTAAAAAGATAAAGCAGTAACATGGGCTAAGTTAAGGGTTAACCCAACAGTGGAGGTGGGGTGAATGTCCTCCCAATCATAATGTAATGAAAGTTAACGTGCGAATATGAAAAGGCACGTTAAGAAATGTGTGCGAATATGAAAAGACACATAAGCGCGCTATACAAATGTTATAGATTGTTAATACTCCCTTAACATTGCCTGATAATAAAAGGAAATGTAAAAGAGACAGTGATGAACAAATAAAAATCCACATAAAAGAGATTTGCAACGTACCTGGATGAGAAAAAGGATGAACGAAAGAAGAAAAGCTCAATAATAAGAAAATAATGTAAACATATCTATATGACGCAATTATGAGAATAAGCTATAAAATCCTTACAATTAAAACATTTTATTAAAGAGAATTCATTTAGTCTTTGACTAATATAAATGTAACTAAAATAGGTCAAAACGGAGGCTACTCCCGTTAATCCTACTGGCGCCCCTTCTCGTAAGGAAAAGATGTACAAGATCTGGATTGAGGTCATCACAGCTGTCTTTGGTTACATGGATGCCCACAAGGAAGCTTGTCGCGACTCTGACTGCCCCCACAATGAATTCCAGTTTTATTTTAAGTAGTCTACTCATTTTTATGTCAAGTGTGATAGTATAGTTTTGATCTGAGTTACGAGTATAGTGTATTATGATCAGGTTGTAAATCTTTAAATGTAACTCAGATTTTGTGATGACTCCGCTTTTGTGTTAATATACTGAGTCATCTGTTAGATATGTATGATACTGTATCAGTTGTTTCATAAATAAAGGAAGGTCGTGAGTTGCTTTTAGATAATATTGAGATTTTCTGTCTTTCATATACCTGTTTTCGTTGTTGTTCAGAAGAAAGGAAATTACAAATGAATACAAAAGGGCAACGGTAACCTAATAAATTGGGACCGTTACATGTGGTGGCGGAAGTTGGTATTGTAAAAAAACAAGGAGTTCATACACGTTGACTTTTATCTGTGTTGTGTGGATAGTACGTTTATATCTGCATTCGTAACTAAGTTTTGGATAGTAGGGTTATAATTGCATCTGTATGTAATTATGTTTGCAGCCCACATAGATGGTCGGAAGATGTATTACTTTTGCATGTCGTGTGCTAAATACTTTTGACATCTTGTAATGGTTAAAGATGAATATGTAAATATGGATGTGGCAGGTGGATCCATGAAATTCTCTCCTGCAAAGTTTAATATTTGAATTTTGATTATGTAATTTTGTGGATACCCAATATAAAAGCAAATGAAATTGTTTTTGTTGTGTGATCTGGCAGGTGGATCTAATACTTGTTTTTGTTGTGTGATAAAAAAAAATCAAGAAAATCACTCTTCGACTATAAAGAATGAAATTAAATCGTGATGACTCTAAGGCCCGTTACAATTAAGTGGCATCAGCGCGAGATTTGATTTACTAGACAGTATAAGTACTTGAGAAATATGTAAATTCAAGAGTGAGATATTGGTCTTATTAAAATTCTTGCTTATCACAAACCTTTGGTATTTTGAAGCAGCAACCACCTCAAGTCTATTCAAGTAGAAGACGTCTAGAGGAACCTAAGGACAAGAACGCGAGCCTCTCAGAAGAAAATAAAGATACATGGAAAACTAATGCACCAATGTCTAAGATAGCTCGAGCATTAACGGGAATCACTAGAATGATCGAAGATGATCCTTCATCTCTACTTGAGGACAGACACCAATTCGCTTGTGGTAATTAAAACCACCTTATTTCTAGATAGGGGTGACTCAGTGAAAAAAAGACTGGGTCAAGGAGATAAAGAAGACCTTTAGAGCAATGAAGTGCCCCAATGAAAAAAAGTTTGATTTAGCGACATTTGCCTTGGAAGCAAGGCAAAAAATGGTGGGATAGCTTACATGAGGGAAATATGTCGTGAGGGTGTAACGTGTAACATCTAAGGATTTTAAAATGTAACCAAGGAGCTATGAGGATAACCATAAGCGCGCAAGTAAATGAAAAATAATTGGTGACGCCAATTCCCATGAACATATAACGAGCCTTCTAACAAGAGACATCGGTAAATATCCATCAACAACATCATTAAAGTTTAAGTCCTTGCCTGAACTTCATAAGATAATAATAGTAAATCAAAATATTTGGCTCGCATGCCACAAAATTCTAGATGTGAAATAAAAAAGAGCTAGATAATAAAAAAGTGGTAATAGTATCCATAGTCATGTACATTCATCATTTTTTTTGTCTTGGTTCCTATTAATCAAGAAACTTTGGAATACATTTTAAATCTTGTAGCTGAAAATGTTAAAAATGAAGGGTGAGAAGAAAACTCAACACGTGTTTCCTTTACTTTAAAATTTCATAATGCCTTAGAATAGTTTGACTCCCAAATCACCAAGCAGACTTTCCAATCAGGTGAATTCAGATACAACAGCTGTCATTGCACGATACTCGGCTTCAGCAGAAGAACGAGCAACCACTGATTGTTTCTTACTCCTCCATGTGATAAGATTTCCTCCAAAATAAGTACAAAATCCAGTAGTGGCCCGTCGATCATCAAGAGAGCCCGCAAAATCCACATCGGAGTACGCAACAAGAGAAAGAGAGGAGGAAGGCTTATATACAATCCCCCGTCCCGGAGCAGTCTTCAAATACCTGAGAATGCGTTCGACTGCCTGTAGATGAGAAATCTGTGATGAATGCATAAAGCGACTAACCACCCAAACAGCAAATGCGATATCGGACCTCGAGACCGTCAAGTATATCAGTTTTCCTACAAGGCGCCGATAATATTCTGGATTTGTAAGCAGTGAATCAGAGTCAGATCCATTAGCACATAACTTGTGGTTGACATCCATAGGAGTTTCCGTAGGTTTGCACCCAGAGTAGCCAGCATCTTGAAGGAGGTCGAGACAATACTTCCTTTGTGATAAGACAAGGCCATCTGGTCGTCTTGCTATCTCCAGACCAAGAAAATATCGAAGATTTCCAAGATCTTTTGTTTGGAAGACAGAATTTAAGTGTTGTTTGATCTGGTGCGTTGGAGTCATCACCCGTTATCAGAATATCATCCACATAGACCGGGAGAATGACAGTCCCAGTTGATTGATGACAAGTGAAAAAAAAGAAGTCAGCGGAGCTCCACTTGAATCCAACTTCGCGAACAGCCTTACTGAATTTTTCAAACCAAGCCCGAGGAGACTATTTGAAACCATAAATAACTTTTCGAAGAAGGCACGCACGAGACTCCCCCGTGGTCTCAAACCCGGGAGGTTGGCACATGTAGACAGTCTCTTGAAGATCACCATTCAAAAAAGCATTTTTAATGTCCAGCTGATGAAGTGGCCAGTGGCGGTGGACAGCGAGGGAATGTAAAGCAGGCATGATTGTCACGTCGATCGACAGTTGAGAAATCTTATCTCCGGGGCCAAAGTTACAATTAGAACCCAAACAGAGTTCAGTTTGGCAACCAACGAGAATGTTTCCTCGTAGTCCAGGCCATGTTGCTGGGTGAACCCTTGTGCCACAAGTCGAGCCTTGAGCCGATCGATAGTCCCGTCCGGAGCATGCTTGATGACAAAGACCCATTTACAGCCAACAGTAGTCTTCCCGGGAGGGAGAGAAACCAGATTCCATGTCTGATTAGCCCAGAGGGCCATTATTTCTTCGTCCATGGCTGCCCGCCAGCCCAGATGTTGGAGAGCCTCCCGCACAGAGTTAGGGATAAAAATAGAGGATAATGAAGTAGCAAGAGTGCGAAGTGGCGGGGCCAGGCGATGCAAAGAGACATAATTCGTCATTGGGTGAGCTGTAGAGGGCGCCGCCGGATCAATGGAACACAGACTGTCATTAATAGAAGATAATGAGCCCGAGGCAACAGAAGAGGACGGACGACGAATGTACACATGGATTATAGGTGGCTTAGGTGGTTGGGGTGGTGGAGGCGTGGGGAGGAGAGGTGGTAGTAGCGAAGGAACAAGAACAACTAGCTGCAGAGTAGGAGACGATAACGACAGTGGAGGGTCAAGGGGTTGAGAGTAATAGGGCTGGTCCTCAAGAAAGGTAACGTCGGACGACGTAACAGTCTTTCGATCAGTGGCAGAGTAGCAGACGTAACCTTTCTGAGTGGAGTACTCAACGAACATATATTTTGTTGCACGTAGGGCAAGCTTGTCAGTTGAGGGATCAAGTGTGAGGACCATGACCAGCCTGGCTCACCAGCGCTGAATTCGTCCCAGGCCCCCATCATGGACTGCAGTCCGTGCCACCCCAACCCCTCTCCGTGCCCCTTCGGCCACGGCGGGTTGTTGGAAACCGCAGCCCCCCTACGGGGACTTCCCAGGAGGTCACCCATCCAGGAATTGCTCCCGTCCGAGCACGCTTAACTATGAAGTTCTTTCTCTTCTCATCACCAATTGAGCTGCAGTACATGATGGGTGCACTTTTATGTGAGGACACTGACCAGCCTGGCTCACCAGCGCTGAATTCGTCCCAGGCCCCCATTATGGACTGCAATCCGTGCCACCCCAACCCCTCTCCGTGCCCCTTCGGCCACGGCGGGTTGTTGGAAACCGCAACCCTCCTTTGACGAGAAGCGATCCAGTTAAGCGCCCCTACGGGGACTTCCCAGGAGGTCACCCATCCCGGAATTGCTCTCGTCCGAGCACGCTTAACTATGAAGTTCTTTCACTTCTCATCACCAATTGAGTTGCAGCTCAACTAGTGATGCCAGATCAATTGGTGATGAGAGTTAAAAGAACTCCATAGTTAAGCGTGCTCGGGCTGGAGTAGTACTGGGATGAGTGACCTCCTGGGAAGTCCCCGTGGTGCGCGCTTGACTATCGAGTTTGACTCATCAAAGGGAGGCTGCGGCCACCAACAACCCGTCAATATGTTGGAGAGGGGTTGGGGAGCTTGGGCTGCAGCCCGGTAGCGACGATTAGAGCGGAGCTGTGACATTGTCACGTTGGATCGGCTAGGGTCGTTACAATAAAAGTGCACTTTATGTGAGGACCCTGACCAGCCTGGCTCACCAGCGCTGAATTCGTCCCAGGCCCCCATCATGGACTGCAGTCCGTGCCACCCCAACCCCTCTTCGTGCCCCTTCGGCCACGACGGGTTGTTGGAAACCGCAGCCCCCCTTTGACGAGAAGCGATCCAGTTAAGCGCCCCTACGGGGACTTCCCAGGAGGTCACCCATCCCAGAATTGCTCCCGTCCGAGCACGCTTAACTATGGAGTTCTTTCACTTCTCATCACCAGTTGAGCGTGCTCGGACAGGAGCAATTCCATAGTTAAGCGCTGGTGAGCTCAACTGGTGATGAGAAGTGAAAGAACTTCATAGTTAAGCATGCTCGGACGGGAGCAATTCCGGGATGGGTGACCTCCTGGGAAGTCCCCGTAGGGGCGCTTAACTGGATCACTTCTCGTCAAAGGGGGGTTGTGGTTTCCAACAACCCGCCGTGGCCGAAGGGGCACGGAGAAGGGTTGGGGTGGCACGGACTGCAGTCCATGATGGGGGCCTGGGACGAATTCAGCGCTGGTGAGCCAGGCTGGTCAGGGTCCTCACACCAAGGTTGTGAACATAGCAAACACAGCCGAAAACAAAAGGAGTGACTGCAAATATGGGTGCGGAGGGAAAAAGAAGGGACACGGGGGTTTGAAAATGGAGAATAGAGGTGGGCAGGTGGTTAATGAGGTGGCAGACCGTAGAGATTGCGAAATTCCAGCAGATGGTGGGAACATTCATTTGGGTCATAATGATGCGAGCAATCTCCAAAAGGTGACAATTCTTGCGTTCGGCGACACAATTTTGCTGAGGAGTATAGACACATGAGGTTTGATGAATGATGCCGAACTCAATGCACAAATCGGAAAACGTGTCCTATGTATTCACGAGCATTATCAGTGCGAAGAGTTTTAATTATTGTAGAGAATTGATTGCGAGTCATAAGGATAAAGGTACGGAAGACATGATGCAATTCAGATCGATCATGAAGAAGATACAGCCATGAGACACGAGAGTAATCGTCAATGAAGGTAATGAAGTAACGATAGCCAGAAACACTGGCAGTTTTAAAGGGTCCCCATATATCGAAATGAACTAAAACAAGAGGAGCACCACTTCGAGTACAATGTGGTTAAAAGGTAGAACGATGGTGTTTGTCGTAGATACATGACTCGCATGCGAATTCATTGAAGGACGGATCTAGAAGAGCTTTTGGAGGATGCGCATAGGGGCATGACCAAGACGCTGATGCCAATCGATAGAGCTAATAGTGGAGAGAACGGGGGTTGGAGGTCCAAGATGTAAAGCCCATTAACCAATTTTCCTTCACTAATGACCGTCTGCGTTCGACGATCCTGCACAACACAAGAGGTAGAAGAGAAAGTCACAAAACAATCAAGATCTTGTATAAGACGACTGATTGATAGGAGATTGAAGGGCGAGCCAGGAACATGAAGAACCGAGTGAAGAGTGAGAGCCGAGGTAAGAGTTACGTCAGTGGATCCAGCGACTGGAATAGTGTTCCCATTGGCGACAATAATGAACTTAGGATGCGCAGAGTTCAAGTATCGTGATGGTTTTGTTGGGGTAATATGGTGTGTGGCCCCGAAGTCCATAATCCAGGAGGAACCGTGGGCAAGGCAGGAAATACCCCCATCAGAAATAGACACAACAGATCCAGATGAACTGCACGTTAGCTCTTGTAGTCGCTGTAGTTGAGTGCGCAGATCGGCAATGTCGGTATGAACGCTATATGGAGCATGGATGGCCATGACAAAGGCTAGCCTAGGCGACCAGTCAAATAGCTTGGGCGAATAGAGGATCAACTAGTAGTGGCAGGTCAACGGGCAGCTGCGGGCACAAGAAGACGGAGCAGGTCGCGACTAATCACAATTCGCGGCTAGCAGAGGCGGCTAGGCATAGAACAGGGGCAGGAACCAGTGACACGAGAAGAGGATCTCGCGGTTAGAGCTGGCAAGACAGCGGATAGACCGGTTGCAAGGTGACAGCAACAAGGTTACAACGACAAGGTTACAGTGGCAAGGTCAAGAGTAGCGGACAAACCACGTGGCAAAGCAGGAGCGCCGCACTAGTCGCACAATGCGCCCAGATCATGCGGCCAGAAAGAGCGGCAAGGGGAAGGGCAGAAGGCGTCGAGACTGCGCGACAAGACAAGTCCGCGGCGAGAAGACGGAGAGAATTCCTGCGGTTTGAGTGGCAGCAACTACGGAGAATCCGCAGCGAAAAGAAGAGGAAGCCGCAGCGACAAGAAGAGGAAGACGCAGCGACAAGGGACAGAGTCCGCAACACTAGCAAGTCGTGGCAAGAAGAGCAGGTCGCAGCGACAACGCGACAAGAAGCCAGGAAGCCAGGAAGAGAGAAGTCGCAGCGGGCAGACCGCGTGACAAGAAGCCGCGCGGGTAGAAGAGAAAAGTAGACCGCGTGGGTAGATCAAGGAAGGTGCTGACAGATTCACAAACCGCGCGATCAGCAGAGGCGAGAAGAGCGCGGCTAAGAGGAGGTGCCGCGATTAGCTAAGATTAGAAGAGGCAGCAACAAGAAGAGGTGTCGCGACTAGAAGAGAGAGGGCCGCGCGAGAAGACTCATCCCGCGGGTAACCGCAGAGACACGCGTGCGACAAAGAAAACAGGAGGTCGCACGAATAAGATGAGAAGACCGAGCGAGAAGGAGCGGCCCACCTAGCAGTAGCAGAAGACAACTATATAAGCCAGGTGAGAGACGGAAGGGGAGTGGTTCCACGGAAGAAGAAGAGAGAGCGGGTAGAAGTATGAAGCCGCTAGAAGCTAGCGGGTAGGAGACCGCAGGAGAGGCACGGATAGCCAATGGGTAAACCGCAAACACAAGCGGTTAAACCACAGACACGAGCGGTTAAAAAAAATGTAGCCGCCCGAAGCAAGAGGTAGGACCGTATGCCTCTGATACCATGTAGAGAAGTACACGATCAGTAAAAGAAAACCAGTATATCCTTGTTCAGTGTGTAAATACACTGTATGAGTACATATATATAGGAAGAGGAAGGAGAAGAGAGCCATTTACAGGTGTGGGACTAATATATAGAAAGAAGGAGAAACTAAATAGGCCATTACATAGTCTTTTCTAACAAATATAAAAAAGGGCAGCCCGGTGCACAAAGCATCCCAGCTCAGCGAGGGTCCGGGGAACAACATGTGTTGTTAGTAGGAGCTTGCTGAACCAATGATGCAAGCCTGATGCGGGACCATGAGAGCAAAATCTGTGTGTTGAAGAGTGTGGATTGGAGCAGGAGTTTTCCATACTCTGACACAT
Organism: Platanthera zijinensis; assembly: GCA_039513925.1. Lineage (NCBI taxonomy): Eukaryota > Viridiplantae > Streptophyta > Magnoliopsida > Asparagales > Orchidaceae > Platanthera > Platanthera zijinensis. Next base: position 1,930,643 of record CM077095.1, on the reverse strand, counting down.
GTTGAGGGACTGAAAATGCAAGTCAAATGAGAGGAGCCTTATATATACACATGAAGAAGAGACAAAACGAGTTCCCACTAACAATGTATCATTAATCATGCTAGTGAATAAAATGGGCTCTAATAATGGGCTCCAACAGTGGGATTTAATAGGTGCATTCAAAGGTGTTCTCCCAAGAATGCATGAAAAGGACATGATCTAAATAATCCAACATTAAGCCGTTGATCAAAGTGAAATTAGAACCTGTTGAGAGAAGCCAAAAACGTGTATGTATTGCTTGTGTAAGTAAATACAAGGAGAGAATACAATTATATAGGAGAAGAGAAGAGAGGAAACAATCCTATACAAGATGTGGGACTAAAGAAGAGAGAATACACTTGGGCCTTTATGGGCCTTTATACATGGGCTTTTCTAATACTCCCCCGCAAGCTGGAGCGTACAAATCGTATGCACCAAGCTTGGACAGGCATTGATAGAAGAGGGTACTTGACAAGGCCTTTGTGAGGACATCCGCAACTTGTTCAGTACCAGGAACATGTCTGAGGTCGATCTTCTTTAGTTGAACCTTCTCCCGGATAAAATGGCAGTCGACTTCAATATGTTTAGTTCTCTCGTGAAAGACTGGGTTCTTGGCAATGTGTATAGCAGCTTGACTGTCACAGAGGAGAAGAGCCGGTGAAGGAAGCTTTACACCCAGATCGGTGAGAAGGCTTTCAAGCCACGTTAGTTCCGACACCACTGATGCCATCGCCCGGTATTCTGCCTCAGCTGATGATCGAGCAACGACCGCTTGTTTCTTGCTCCGCCAGGTAATCAGGTGTCCTCCAAAGTACGTGCAGAAGCCACTGGTGGACCTTCGATCATCGAGGGACCCAGCATAATCAGCATCAGAGTATGCTACCAGAGTAGGAGTGGAAGAAGAGACTTTGTACACCAGTCCTTGTCCAGGAGCCGTTTTGAGGTATCTGAGAATACGTTCAACCGCCTGAAGATGAGAGCTTCTGGGGGCATGCATATATCGACTGACGATACCAACAGCGAAGGAGATATCTGGTCTGGTTACTGTGAGGTATATCAATTTTCCAACTAGGCGTCGGTAGTATTCTGGATTTTCCAGTAGGATATCTGAGTCAGAGGCCTGCGCGCATAACTTGTGATTGACATCCATTGGGGTGTCAATTGGCTTACAGCCTGAGTAACCCGCATCATGAAGAAGGTCAGTACAGTACTTTCGCTGAGAAAGGATCAAACCATCTGGCCGTCTGGCAACTTCTAGGCCCAAGAAGTACCGAAGGGGCCCCAGATCTTTTGTTTGAAAAACGGTGCTCAGATGACGTTTGACTGCCAGTATTCCATTCGAGTCGTTCCCGGTAATAATGATGTCGTCCACATAGACTAGCAGAAGGACGGTCCCGGTAGATCGGTGACGAGTGAAGAGCGAGAAGTCGGCTGAGCTTCGAGTAAAACCAATCTCCCGGAGGGCCTTACTGAACTTGTCAAACCATGCCCGGGGGGACTGTTTGAGACCATAAAGAGCCTTTCGAAGATGGCAGACTTGAGACTCCCCCGTGGTCTCAAACCGGGAGGTTGTTGCATATACACTGTTTCCTGGAGATCACCGTTCAGAAACGCATTTTTGACATCCAGTTGAAGTAGGGGCCACTGGCGATGTACTGCAACAGAGAGGAGAACCCGGACTGTATTTAGTTTGGCCACCGGGGAAAAAGTCTCTTCGTAGTCGAGCCCCTGCTGCTGGGTGAAGCCACGAGCCACAAGGCGGGCTTTTAGGCGGTCAATAGTGCCATCAGCAGCATGTTTAATCACAAAGACCCATTTACACCCAACGGGTTTCTGACCGGGAGGAAGAGGGACGAGAGTCCAGGTCTGGTTAGTCCAGAGAGCAGCCATTTCCTCCTCCATGGCAGCCCGCCAGCCAGGATGTTCGAGCGCCTCCTGCACAGAATTAGGAACAGAAACCGAGGAAAGAGAAGTAGCAAAAGCGTGAAGATGGGGAGATAGGCGATGTAGAGAGACGTAGTGAGCCAGAGGATGAGCGGTGGATGTCTGTACCTGATCTGCCGGGCGCGGAGTAACCATGGTTGAGGCGGACTGCAGGGGGCCATAGAGCAACGGGGGCGACGGGTATAGACCCGGATGATGGGTGGTGCGGGGGGGACAGGAGGTAGAGCTGGTGGAACCGGTAGCAGCGGCGTTGTAACGGGGAGAACTGGTCGTGGGATGGAAGGAGGTAAAGGAGCCGAAGGGAGAGGAGTAGTGAGAGAATCCGAAAAAAATGGTTGAGTCTCGCGGAAGGTGACATCTGCAGAGACGGAGAGCTTCCGAGTGACGGGAGAATAACAGAGATACCCCTTCTGAGTACGGGAATATCCCACGAATATGTGTTTAGCAGCCCGGGGATCCAATTTGTCCGAGGGCGGGCCCAGATGGTGGACATAACAAGTGCTGCCAAAGATACAGGGCGGAAGAGGGAAAGCCGGAGTCGAGGGAAACAACAGGCTGAACGGAGTAGCATATTGGAGGACGGAGGAGGGGAGACGGTTGATGAGAAAACAAGCCGTGGAGACCGCAAAGTTCCAGTAATGCTTGGGCACATGCATTTGAAGCATGAGGGAGCGAGTTACATCAAGTAAGTGACGGTTTTTACGTTCGGCAACGCCGTTTTGTTGAGGCGTGTAGACACAAGAGGTTTGGTGGATAATCCCGAACTCAGAGCAGATAGTAGCGAAGTCGTGGCCAGTGTACTCACGAGCATTATCAGTGCGCACAGTTTTGATAGTTGTGTGAAATTGGGTACGAGTTTCAACGACAAAGGCTCGGAAAATGCGAGGAAGCTCGGAGCGATCACGAAGTAAGTACAACCACGTCATGCGAGAATAATCATCAATGAAAGTAATAAAATACCGGAAACCAGAAATACTAGTAGTTTTATATGGTCCCCATACATCAGAATGCAATAAATCAAACGGAGCAGAGCTCCGGGTACAATGAGCAGGATAAGATGAACGCGGCTGCTTGCCGAGGATACAAGACTCACACTGAAACGGATGGATGGAGATATCAGGGAGAGCCCGCTGGAGAACAGGTAGAGGAGCGTGGCCAAGACGGCGATGCCACTCGGTGGAGGAGACAGAGGAGACGGAGGAGAGGATGGTAGGAGGTGTGTCGAGAAGGTAGAGCCCGTTCCGTAATCCGCCTTTACCAATGATAGTCCGCGTCCTGCGATCCTGTATGACAAAAGAAGAGGAAGTGAATATGACAGAGCAATCCAGATCAGCAGTAAGGCGACCAACAGAAAGTAAATTAAAGGGGGAACTCGGAACATGAAGAGCCGAGCGGAGAGGAAACGACGGGCTGAGAGAGATGTCCGTCGATCCGGAGACGGGAACAAGGGCCCCGTTAGCCACGGTGATAGACCGCGGATGAGGAGAGTCCGAGTATGTGGCAGGTTGCTGGGACGTAATGTGATGAGTGGCACCGGAGTCCATGATCCAGGTCGGACCGGTGGAGAGACAAGCCGTACCTGCTTGGGAGACGAAGGTGGAGGCCAGGGAAGCAGGAGGCGGGTTGAGCAGTCCCTGGAGGTGCTGGAGCTGGAGGCGGACAGCTTCAAGGTCCGGAGAGGCAGTAGAGGAGGCATCTGCGGCCACCGAAGCCGTTGGTCGAGGAGGATATCCATTCTTGCGGTAACAGGTCGCTTCAAGGTGGCCGTCCTTGCCGCAGTAGGAACACTTCGGCCGCCCCCTGCCACCACGCCCGCGGCCCCGAGAGCCGGAGCGGCCACCACGAGCAGCGGGAGGCAAGGGAAGCAGGGGCGGAGGGGCCTGCTGAAGAAGGGCCGAGGAAGTCGGCGCGGGAGCATCTGGAGGAGGCGTCACGCGGAGGAGCATGGAACATATCTCAGAAAGGGATGGAACGGTGGGAGATGCCAGAACCTGAGTCCGGATAGTCTGAAGGTGAGGCGGAAGACGGGCCATCATAATAGCAATGCAAACCGCCTCCTTCTGAGCGCGCTGGGCAGCATGATCACTGGTAGAAGGCTGGTGCAGAATCCAGGCCTCGGCCAAAGTCTTAGCCTGAGCGACAAACGACGTCATGTCCGGGGCGCCACCGGCGTCGAGAGCCACGAGATCGGTGAGGATGTCGTAGAGGTGCTGAAGGCTGTCCTTGCCGGAATAGAGTGAGTGCAGCTCATCCCATATAGACTTGGCCGTCTCGTGATACATGGCCATTTGATAGGGCTCACCATCCAAGGAGTTGAGGAGCCAAGTCTGCACACGACCATCGTTGCGGAGCCAATCGTCCGTAGGGGGGCCGGAGGAGCCTGGGTGAGGTAAGACAGGAGACCCTTCGCCTGGAGAACCCGACGCACAGAATGCGCCCAAGGGAGAAAATTTTTCTTCCCGGAGAGAGAGATGGTAGTGATGCGTAATTCATCGCGCAGGTCGGTAGGACAAGTCGGGCGGTCTACGGGCGGACTAGCTGCCTGGCCGGTGGAGTCAACAGAGGAGCCCATAGTCCTGGAAGACAAGCCGCACCGACTTGGAAGGAGGCCGCCGCGACCAGGCAGGGGTCCGTTGGAGAGACAGGCCGCAGAGACGGGAGGAGACCGCGGCGACTAGGATCAAACCGCAGCGACGAAGCAGCGAGTAGAGAAGGCCGGGAGAAAGAACCCGCACGGTCACGATGCGAACACCAGCAGCCAGACAGGCCACGACCAGAGCGGGAAGAAGCAGACCGCACGGTCTGGAGGCCGCAAGAAGACGGCGAACAAAAGAAAAGAGACCGCGAGTAAACAAACTCGAGCGGATAGGAGAGAGAAGCCGCGAGTTGACGAACTCGAGCGGGAGAGAAAAAAGAGACCGCGAGTTAACAAACTCGAGCGGATAGGAGAGAGAAGCCGCGAGTTGACGAACTCGAGCGGATATAGCAGGAGACCGGCGAGACGCGCGAGAGGTGGGGTCCACGGGATAGAGAAGAAGAAAACTATAAAAAGGTGGGAAGAGGAGAGAACCTGGATCCACGGAGAGAGGCAGCGGACTGTCCGCAGAGGCCGCGGACAGTTAGCGAGGAGCGGCGGATAGACAGCAGAAAGCGGACTGTCCGCTGAGACCGCGAGAAGGAAACCGCAAGGAGGCAGACCGCAGGAAGGCGGCGGGTAGAAGCGGTTAACAAGCGAACAGGACGGTTAGAGGTCGGAACCTGCCTCTGATACCATGTTGAGAGAAGCCAAAAACGTGTATGTATTGCTTGTGTAAGTAAATACAAGGAGAGAATACAATTATATAGGAGAAGAGAAGAGAGGAAACAATCCTATACAAGATGTGGGACTAAAGAAGAGAGAATACACTTGGGCCTTTATGGGCCTTTATACATGGGCTTTTCTAATAGAACCAAAAAATCAGCCATCAATAAAATCAAATCCAAAATGGCATCCACATATTCTTTCCACAACATTGAAACTAACAAAGGTCGTATTAGAGGAGAACTCATAAAGAGAGAGCCAATCACAACAACTCAGAAGCAACCAAGGTAAATAAAGTGAAGCAACATTAATTTCAGTAATAGAAAACTGCAATTTTACTTAATAACTTTGTTAAGACTAAGAACGCCACATTGGAAGCCAGCCCTCCTTCCACAAAAATAAAATAAAAATTATAATCTTATCATGGAAATATGGAAGACTAATAAAATTCCGAAGTCATACTATAGAAACCAAGCATATTTCGGTCAACCATGGGTTCAAAAAGAATCAAAATTTGGATTTTCAGAGAATAAGAGAGAAGTTTAATCAGAGGGGAAATTCGGTTTATTGGCAATTCCCTACAAATTACAAATTTCCCATCCATGTTTACATTCCAAATCCATTAAGGCCCCGTTCGTTTCGCAGGTTTTGTTTCGCAGGAATTGGTTTTGTTTGAAAACTAAAAACTGGAAGGTTTTAGTTTTCTGTCAAAACCAATTTTGCTGTTCGTTTGCAGGAAGGTTTTCAGGCTTAGAATTTGATAAATGTCAAATTTTTTGTTCGTCTGTAGGAAGATTTTCGGGCACAGGAATTGATTTTTAAATTAATAAAAAACATTAAACTTGAGTTTGGAATGGAAGAATACCCCACGGTGATAACGATCTATACATGGGGGTTAAATTGTCATTTGTTAACGCACACCTACAAAATTTCATCCACTTTCGTCTGTAGGAAGGTTTTAGTTAACCCATGCTTTTACGACAGCCACTGCTATACCAAACAAGCCTAAAACAAGACGGGAGAAAGGGGAAGAAAGCATGCTGGTTCGGCCGCCGGCGGGAAGGCGATATGCTCAACGGAGGACTTCGTGGATGAAGCAGAGGAGGCGTTCTTTGGAGGTGTGATTTCTGCTGTCATGAGGACAGCGGCATCTGCTCCGGCATCTAGAGCGGCGGCGGCGTGGGAGAGGAGGCGCTGGCGTCACGAGGAGGCTTGGAGAGTAAGCGTTGGCGTTGCGAGGAGGCTGGGAGAGGAAGCGCTGGCGGCGCTGGCGAGGAGGTTGGGAGAGGAGGAAGCAGATCTATCGGGAGAGAGGAAGAAAACAACAGCGGGCTGAAAACCGACCAATGGAGGTAAGTTTTAGGATAGTGAGTTTTTATCTCCCTTCAAAACCGATCGGTTTTCTTATAAAACCAAAAACTGGGTTCAAAATGCCTAAACAAACATAATTTTTAGTTTTCATTTAAGTAAAACCAAAGCCCGCGTATCAAAACCTGCGAAACGAACATGGCCTAATGGTAATTCCCTAGTCCCTACAACTCCTATGTTCTACTTACAAAAAAAAGTCCCACAAAGTTATATTGCATTCAGCATTTTGAAAAAAATAAATAATGAACTCTTTTGTGTCTAAGTTAAACAGGTTGAAAGTACACTTAGCACATTATGATAAAGGCTAAACAAAAACATGGCATAAATTTGCAGACTTTTAGCATTTCAGCATGGGTGTGCCCATTTACACAAATGACTGAGAATACTTATTGTATAAGAGGCAACAATAAACATACATAATACCTAAAGATAATAGAACTTACAGTTATGGAAACACCGCCAAGTCCACGATGGTTTTCAACAACAACATTCCAACCAAGCTTTGCCATCTGGAAAGCAATATGCTTTACATACTGCAATAAACAAAAACACTTTATATAATTTTCTACTATTTCAAGATGTCATGTTAACATGATAAAGAAAATTCAATGCACACAAGAAATTTATGGATCAGCATTTAACATATAGTCAAGCAGTCATTAACTGAGGAAGAACATTCAACAAGTTACGGTAAGCTTAAGTATATCTTCTAATCTAGAGAAAAGAGTTGAAAACTCAACACACTCTTCATTCGAAATAGTCGAATCCTCGGCACTGTGCATATGTAGAAATGCATCACCTCGTAAAATGTTGTGTTAAAAAAACCGATGTGCCAGACAAACATCCATTTAAATAATGCTACTACTTGAACAAACCTTGATTGTGATTATTGTGAAAGCAAGCATTAAAATAAAAATAAGTGTAGGAGGCTTCATCCGAAACTCTTCCTGGATAAGTTCAAGAAGGTAGCCGACAAAGGGAAAAGGATTGCTAGTTCTCTTGCTTCAAAGGGAAAAGGATTGCCAGGGGGGTCTCTTTTATCGTGAGAAAATAGAAAACCAGCTTCAGGTAATTCGGGTCATTGCCTCACGCGGACCGCTTTCAATGGGTATCTGGGTGCACAACATGCTGTCTACCTTGATTAGAACTCACTGCGGGATGATGTATTGGTTGTGGGGGAAGACGCATATCATCGATACGAGCAGTCTGGGCACATAGCATATGTCCTCGTCAAAACCAAAGCAGCACGAACACGGATTCCAATTTGATGACGAACATTCTCCAGTAGTTTCGCGTGTGCCCTTCCCGCTGCAAAAATGCTGACATCGACAGTGGCATGCGTTCCATCGGTGCACCCTACTGCGTCCTCTGGTTGTTCTCACTAGTGCTTCAATAGTGTGCATGCCCCCTCAACTTTACTCAATGACCGATTCTAATGCATCGCTGCCTCCTCCTCTGGTGGATCCGGCCATCCTTCGTCGCTTTGACGGTCACGAAGGCGTCATTGCCTCGCTCCAAGCCCTCATGTTACGGATGGACGTGAAACTTGACGCCAACATGGTTGGCCGCCCAAGCCCGTCTGTAACCTCCACTGCGGCCTCCACGCCCCTCCTTGACGCACCCTCGGGATCTTACCGGGACACGATTCTGTCGCCGACTGTTTTTTCCCCGGAACCTCGATCCTTCGACGTTCCCTCTTCAACGACATTGATCCTATAGGATTGATTGCCCAAGCAAAACATTTTTTCAACACCCAACAAATCACAGAGCCGTGCAAAGTCAGCAAGGCTATGGTAAGCATGGAGGGCCCGACACTCCATTGGGTCCATTAGCTTCAGCAGTCCACACCGGTTCTCTCTCTCTTGGCACCCAGTTGACATACACATCACCCTGGGTACAAAGTCATGTGACACTGAGAATGACGTCAAGGCAACTGAGGTCGAAGGAATAAAAATCTGCGCAGAGGGGGAAGTGTCCCACATTCATGTGTAAGTCCAAAAATTGGCCCCAACTGGTAGTGAAGCGGCCATAGGCCGTAGCCCAAGCAAATCGTGAGAGGGGCAGGAGACAAACGGATGTCGAACAGTGCCACCAGGTGTGGGGAGATGAAGTTGTGGTTGGCCATACTATCAACCAACATAGTCGGGGGAGTGTCATACATGGACCCAGAGAAAATCATAGTGAGGGGGTCAAAGGAGTCGTTAGTCGCGAAGCACAGAAGTTCAAAATGATACAACTGCATGTGGGGTCCATGTTAGTTGCGAGACCCATGCACAACTGTATCATTTTGAACTTTTGTGCTCCGCGACTAATGACCCCTCCGACCCCCTCACTATGACTTTCTCTAGGTATATGTATGGCATTTCCATGACTATGTTGGTTGATAGTGGGGCCAACCACAACTCCATCTCCCCGCGCTTGGTGACACTGTTTGACATTCACCCATCTCCTGCTCCTCTTGCGGTTTGCTTGGGCTACGAACGTCGCAGTACCAGTGTGGGCCACTTTTCGAACCTGCACATGACTGTGGGACCCTGTCCTCTCCGTGTAGATTTCTATTCCTTCGACCTCGGTAGCCTTGATTTTATTCTCAGTGTCGTGTGACTTCGTATCTTGGGTGATGTGCATGTCAACTGGGCTCGCATGAGTCCCTTTCCGCTTTGTCAGAGCGGTGTACCCTCCCCTCCCGACAGTGGCCCTTACACCTTCGCAACCAACATCTATGAACTTTGCCACCCACCTGCGGGACAACGTCACGGCGAACTACCCGGCCACCCCCTCCACCATCCCATCTGCCATGGGCCATGCATTCAGGAAGTTACTTCGGCCATGGGGACATGACGAATTTTCGAGAGGGCAGCATTGTTACGAAGACAAAAGAGGGTCGGAGATGAGGACAAGAGGGCATGTCGCATATGTCGTCGACGGGACCAAAATCGCCAGACATGATCCCAATTCGATGACAAACGTTCTCAAGTAGTGCGCTCGGGCATAGCACACCCATAATCGTTATATTTTATTATCGCACATGTATCTCGAGTCGTTGGTTATTTACTGTTTGCTCTCACATATATTGTAACAAGACACTATATAAGCCTAGGCTTGTCTTTCATTGGAGGCATCAAGGAGTAAGAAATACTTTCAAGAAGCCGTACGGGATAAATTCATCTCTCTCTTCTTCCCCCTTCGTCTCATCCCTTCCCTCTCCTCTTCAACCCTAGTACCTAAAAGGTGTTAGATGCATATCAATGATACAAGCAGTCTAAGCCTCGAAGGAAATGACAATGACAACTTGTAGTCGAGCTTGGTTGGACATTAAATTTTTTATTGACCACGTAAGGGAGGGTAAGACCTCGCTCATTCATAATCACTGGAGTCGTGTCGGAGTTGACAGAAAGTGGTGGTAGTGGAGGTTGGGGGATGGGTAGTACGATGTAGAGTGTGGGCACTCTGGCAGCAAAGGAAGAAGAGAGCGGTGTAGCATGGATAAGAAGCCCGTCGAATGTAGGTGAGAGTTGGATGACCGACAGGAAGAGGAGTTTCAGCGGTACAGTTAGGTATGGAAGGAGTTCCGACAGGAAGAGAAGCCATGGTTAGAAGAGAATACCTGGCTGGAATAGAGGCGAAAGCAGGGAAATGAGTGTCGTCGTGAGCATAAGGGTTATCAAGCATTGGTTGGTCGAACGTCATCATATGTGAGGCATTAGGATTCTCGACATTGATGAGAGGAGTAGGGAACAAAGCTTCATCGGGCATGAGATGAGTGATCGGCGGCAGAATCTGAATAGTGTGAAAGCTGCAGTGAATGAGGGGTTGTCCAGCTACCCATGGGATGGAATCAACAAAGCCCGTTGGATTTGTCGAAGAAGTGCGCATGGGCAGGAGACAGGGTTGGTGTCCTCCAAAGGAAATGGATATGATTCCAAGATAATATGTGCTTCCGACTGCGAGCGGGTAAGCGGTCATGAGAGGGAGAAATCTCGAAGAGGATTCTCTCCGCCTAATAAGCACGTATACGCCAATTTTAGGCCCGCACCCGTACGGAGTGCGTTTTTGGTACAGATACGCGTACCAGACGACCTAATACACTATTTTAAGTTATATTAATTCGCGCCACTTATTCCTCTATCCCGCACATTGTTGTTGTCGTCGCTCGCCCACTCCCTCTCTTCCTTAATGCTGACGTCATTGCTCGATTGATCGAAGCCAATCGAAGCCCAGCTGCTCTTGTAGATTGAAGCCTGTCGTAAGTTATTCATGGTCCTCCTCTTCTTCTTCCACTTCCTCTTCTTCCTTTTCTTCTTCTTCTTCCTCCTCCTCTTCTTCTTCTTGCTCTTTTTCATCCTCCTCTTCTTCTTTCTCGTCTTCGTCTTCATACTCCTTTTCTTCCACTTCTTTTTCATTTCATTATGGCTCTTTTAACTTTTAAACCACTCGTGTATTATAATGAGTGCACTGTTTCAGCTCCACCTCACGTTGGCAGCAAGCAGAAACATGATCTAGTAACTATTTTCATATAATTTGAGCTCACAGATTTCTATATATTCTGTGTGAGATTTTTGTATACAGAAATCTGTGTGAGATTTCTTCTTCCTTTTCCGCTTCTTCCTTTTCTTCTTCTTCTTCCCCCTCTTCTTCTTCTTCCTCTTCTTCCTATTCATGATCCTCCTCTTCTTCTTTCTCACCTTCTTCTTCTTCATCCTCCTCTTCTTCCTCTTCTCTTTTTATTATAGCTCTTTTAACTTTTAAACAATTCTTGTATTATAATGAGTGCTCTATTTCAACTCCACCTCACGTTGACAACAAGTAGAAACAGGACCTAGAACTATTTCCATATAATTTGAGCTCACAGATTTCTGAATATAAAAATCTGTGAGATTTCTGTATACAGAAATCACACAGATTTTTGCACACAGAAATCACACAGTTTTTTGTATACAGAAATCACACAGTTTTTTGTATACAGAAATCACAGATTTATGTATACAGTATACAAAAATATCTTACCTTCTTTAAGATTTAATGTCCTATTTAAATTAAATTTGATTTTTGCTCGTTTCATGTTTGGATATGTCTCAATCACAATCTCCTAGTATAATTGGTTCAACTTCTACCTCAGCAACAAATAGAATTATTTTTGATGATATAAATAAGGATGATAATGCTCCTGATACGTTAGAATCGTATCTAGATCAAGGAAACAAAAAAACATTGAATTAAACGGAAAAGATACAATCCAGAACAAGTTCTCGCCAAACATCCGGAGGCTGAGTCCTCCTTGACACTCCACTCTCCAAGATAGTCAATACCCTAGACTTCCAAAGTGCCCCTCTAAAGAAACTACCACTCATAGATATAGGAGTGGGGGAAATACAAATTACAAAAGTGCACATGGGCTATATAGACTAATAACCGAGTGTGGCAGCCGCGTCGTATCAACACGGCCCACTCGAAAAACTACCTTGTCCTCAGGGTCGAGGGCCAAAGGCGTCAGAAAGCGTCAGCGGATCCAATTCCCCGGAGTCAGGATCAGTATCTTCAGCTCCCAGAAACACACATAGGTTCCTGAGAGGGCAGATGTGGGTGGGCGAGAACGGTTACTGACAGCGAAAGCAGAGTCCCGTGTGGCGAAGCTCTTCTTGTAGTTGGTAAGATAGATGATGGAGTCGTCGGGAGCCTGGGGGCCGTAGAGCTGACAGATGTGAAGGCGGAGTCAGAAGCTGGGGCCCAGGCAGGGGTAGAGGGTCTACGGGCGGAAGAGGTGACGGTAGTGGCCGCAGCGGTGGGGGCGGACGTGTCGAGGAGGATGGTAGGGTTGGGTAGGGTTCCTCGTCGAGATACCTATCCTGCTCCATTGCACGGAAGAGAATAGTAGGGTTGTGGACCCGAAGGCGCGCATGGAGGTGGGGGTGCAGACCCACCAGAAAATAGCTCAGGTAGTGGTCGGGGGCCAAGTCGGGAACATGCGTAGCGACCGCGATGAATTCGTCGATGTTCGTTGCCACATAGTCAGACTGGCGGATGGAGCTGAGGCGCTCAAAGGCATTACCTCTATCCGGCAGCTGTTGTAGTGCCGAAGGAGTTCCTCCTTCAATGTGGGCCAGGTCATGTCAGGTGCCTGCTGACGTATCCAACGCACCCAATGGAGCGTCGAGCCTTCCATATAGATAGTGGCGAGGGGGGCCTTCTGATCAGGGGGGTAGCTTGCAAGTCGAACAACTGCTCGGCGCGGGCGATCCACCCGAGAAGGTTGGTGTCATCGAACACCGGAATCTCAATCCGGCGGAGGTGGGCCGGGGCACAGTCTGTCGCGGGGTGCAAAAATTCCCATATGGTCGGGAACAGTTGGAATTGGTGGCGGCGGAGGAGGGGCCGAAGGGAAATTAACTGTCGCGGTAAGTCCTCGAAGGAGGAGTGTGAGGTCCGCCAGCTAGACTTTGATATAATCCATGCATTGAGAGTCTGAGCTTGTCGTGGTGGTGTTCTCGTCAGCGTGGGGGGCCATGGCTCGAGTCTTGGGCATGAACCGTGGCAAGGAGGAGCGGCAAGGTCCGTCGGAAGGCAGCAATAGTTGGAGGAGGGTGGCAAGACACGACAAAAGGCAACGAGAAGGAGACGCGGCTGCTGGAAGGTCGCTGAAATCGCAAGAGGGCCTTTGGAAAGCAAGCGAAGAAGCAGAGAGCCGCTGAAAAGTGATGGAAATGCCCGGAGCAGTAGGATGCAGCAGGCCTGGGGAGTAGCGGGCTGGAGGAGTCGCTGGCGGAGGTTGATGGCACTGGGCACGACAAAAATCTGGCAGAGTGCAGTTGGAAGCACTGGAAAGGCTGGAGCAATCAGCGGTAAATAGGCTCGGGCCGAACGGGAACGTCTTCAGAGCGCAGCGTGCGGAAGAGCGACGAAAGACGCAGACAAATAAAGCGATGCAAGCCACAGAAGACGCAGGTGGAGCGAGCAGGAACGTCTGGATCTGGATCGGCAGCGGGCGGCTCGTCTTGTGCTAGAACGCGGGATCGGCGGCGAGAGGGTGGGCGGAGCGGCTGGATCGAGATCGGTTGGCGGTGGAATTAGGGCTCGTTAGAACCCTAATAGATGGCAGGCAGACCAGTTAATACGTTAGAATCGTATCTAGATCAAGGAAACGAAATAACCTTGCATTAAATGACAAAGATACAATTGAGAACAAGTTCTCGCCAAACATCCAGAGGCTGGGTCCTCCTTGACACTCCACTCTCCAAGAAAGTCAATACCCTATACTTCCAAAGCGCCCCTCTAAAGAAACTACCACTCATATATAGGCGAGAGGGAGAAATACAAATTACAAAATACCCATGGGCTACATAGACTAATAACCGAGGGCGGAGAACGCGTCGTATCAGCTCCGCTCTAGGCTTATGTGCCTTTTATTCATAATAGAGAAGTTGATGGTAGAAATAGAAATTGAAAATGCAATTTTTGTGAAGTTGATTTCAGCGACTCGTATTTTAGGGTAAAAAGTCAAAATTTATCTGGGAATGGTATAAGGGTATGCGCAAAGGTGACACAGGAGTATTTAAAAGAGCTTCAAAGAGTGGTTTTTGAATCAGAAGAAAAATGCAAGACAGCTCCCAAGTTACTATCATTTGGTGTACGACATGTGAAATTCAATAAAAAAAATGTGAAAATTGAAATATATAGACAAAAAAATTTAACAGACTTAGAAGCACATTTCCCTTTTTATAAGAAAGTTTATTATGTTCTCGTTGATCGATGGACTAAGAGTTGTACATCATTACATTGCATGACCCATTATCTTAATCAAAGATTTTTTTTTTTCATATTTGATTTATTAATTTTCTTTATGCTTGTACTTGTAGGTATTATAGTCAAGAATGGCTTGATGGGAGGTCAAATAGAGTTGTTTCAAATACGGATGAACAGATTTCTTTGGAGAGAAATAAATGTTTTAAGGAGATACTTTCATGATGTGGTGGAGATGAATATAGTAATCAATGAGTTCTCTAGGTTCACAGGGCTTGGTCAAACTTTTAATAAGCCAAATAGTTTGGAGAGAAAAGCTCCATTATTGCTCAAAGATTGGTGGAGTTACAATGAAACTTCGATACCTAAATAGCAAAAAATTGCTTTGAAGCTACTAGGTCAACCTTTCATCTTTATGTTGTTAGAGAAATTGGAGCACAAACTTATATACTCACTCTTTGAGAAGAAACAAAATTAAACCACGAGTTGATAATTTGGTGTTTGTGCATAGTAATCTACGCCTATTGTCGAGGAGAAAAGAAATCTATAATCAAGGAGTAGAATGTGGGATATTGGAAGAGATGCTTGGGCAAATCCTTTTGATGGAGTTGACATGCTTACGATTGTCAACTTGTCTCTAGGCGAATCAGAAATTGAAGATGCGTTGTGTAACGGCCAGAAAGTTGATGGGGAACGGGCCCCGCCCGTTGATCGTATCCCCGATCCGACTCCGCGGTTGCGTCTGGAGGGTCGCCGCGAGTCAAAATGATATATTAATTTATATATTTTGAGTATATTTTCAGCCTTTTATGCAGCCCCCATCCGGACGATCTAGACCGTTGGATTTGATGAGGTTTATTATAAATAAGTGCTTTAGGGCAACAGCCAGGGGATCGAGATTTTGGGAAAGAACAGTCGTCGGCTCCTTCCCGATCCCTTCGGTCACGCCACCAGTGCCGACGCCGGAGGCCCTCCTTGGTGCTGACTCCAAGAGAGCCACCGCCGCTCCTTTCTCCAACCGCAGCAGCCGCCCGCAGGAAGCCCACATCCGCCGGCTCCTCCCTGCGTCCCTGCTCCCACAGCCACCGCCGCTCCCTCCTCTAGTTCTGCGAACCAGAGCCCGCCGCCGCTCCTTCCTGAAGCCGATTCCTCCTCCAGTTCTCCGCGCCAGCACCCCACCGCCGTTCTTTCCTGAAGCCCCGTCCGCCGCCGAGTCCGCCTGCGCCAGATCCTGCCGCCCCGTTTACCACTACAGCCCAGCAACCCTCCTTCCCTCCATCCCCTTCAGTTCCAGCAACAGCAGCCTTCGTTAAGCCCTCCTTTCCGCCACGGTGACTTGCTGATTGGTGTATAAGATCTTTGTGAACTGTTGTCCCCCGTTGTATCTTCCTCCTTCCTCAGCTTTTCACTGTAAGTTCCTCTTGGTGGACTTTATTCCTAACCTGTCAGGATAACTTATGCTAATATGATGTTTGTGCATTAGTCATGGAGTTTTGAGTTGTGAGCTTAACAATTTATCAACTTCTTGAAATATGATTTCATCCCTTTTGGCGGGGATTTTGGGCACGTGAACCCTAGCGTTTCCCTCCCTACATCAAAAGTCCACCACAATTTAATTTCTTATTCTGAGCGGTTTTTCACAAATAAATAACGCAGCAGTTCAAATATGTAAAGCACATGAGGTGTACTAAGAGAAATATTAAACAACTAACATACATCATGTCGATCCAGGGTACAGGATAAAATGGCTACACATCTATATACATCAAGTACAGATTATAATATATCTAAAACAAATAAAATCAATCGCTGACCCGTGGGCGAACCACGACTTCCCCCTATCTTTGATCTATCTCCGCAAGAACCATCCTAGCGGAGTTTGGTACGCTATGATCTGATCCTAAATATAGAAATCAACAACCAGTTAATTTAGAAAACCAAGTGAGTTCTTTATCTCTTCAACCGCCCTACATGCAAACAAGAAGAGTTAGCATCAATAGGCAGTTATATATTTTATATGAACATGTGCGTAAGAAGGCAGGTAAAGTACTATTCAGTGAGCCAATAGAACAAAAATAAACCATTTTTGGTATCAAATTCTTATTTTTTTGCATTTTTATCAAATTTTTAATTCTGGTAATTATAAGTCATTCTTATTCATTTTTGTATTCAATTTAGAATGCATAGCATAATTCATTTTTGTATTCAATGTAAATCATAATTCGTTCGTATTTATTTCTATTCAATTTGCATTCAATTCAGAATGCATATTCTAATTCATTCTTATGCATTTTTATTTTCGGTTCAGAATTCATATCATAATTCGTTCTTTCGAAATGCTGAGGGTCGATCTCAATCAAACATCTGGGTTTGTCGGCCCGTCACGCCAATGTATACTCTAGGATGCATCCTAGATTTGACATTTCAGTATCAACATTCGTAGGAGTTCAATCCCCCCTACTGGGTGTATGAGTTTTACCCCCCCCCCCCCCCCCCCCCACACACACACACAAGGTTGACCCTTAACTTCTCGATGTGTCGACGCACTCTCAAATTTCATATTCTTTTCATATTCATTTTCAAAATATTGAAAATAAATATATAAATTTGCTCTCAGAGTTTCTATTGTTTGCTAATCCATGTTTAGCTTTTTGCGATTTCATATTTTTCAGTGATTTCAAATCTTCGAATTTCTTCAATCCATATTCATTGTCCATGCAAGAAGGTAGCTCAGAGTAAAATAATTCATAAATATACGTAATCAAAACGGTAAGAACTCATCACATCTTTTCTTTTGACCTTGTCATTCGTAGAATTCTCGTCGCGTCTATCCTCGGACGTCATCCTCTGCAGTATCAGGAAATCATTTACTTTAGGGTTGCTTCGTTAAATAGTTACGAGTAGACTCCTAAGACGGCGACAACTACGACCTCTAGGAGTTGCCTACGGAAAGACTAGCTTAGGTGACTCAAAACAACAACACAATTCTAGCCACTCAAAGAAAAGACCAATGTAACAAGCAAGAGATAAAAAGAGGGCAGCTAAGAGAAGCCATCAAAAACCAACAACAACCGGCCAACAAAGTCACAAATGGCTTCCAATTCCACCACCATCAAGAGTCCAAACAGCAGCCCAATTCCCAGGCAATAAAGCAGCCAAAAAGAACAAAGGACAACACATTACATGGGATCAAAAGTAGCCCAACAGCATCACAATTTTCTGCTAAGAACAGCTTTGAGGGCTGCTGGAACAGAAGCATCAACAAGGGCTGCAGGAACAACAACACCAAGGGCTGTCAATAGCAGCTCCAATTTCAAGGCAAAACCCCATCACAAATAGCCGGACAATATAAGCTAAATCAGTGAGTAAAAGGGCGATATTATCAAGTATTTCCTCCAACAAAACAACATATAATCAACCCACAAAACAAGACTACAACTGGTCACCATCGATAAACCCTTCCCCATCAAATTTAAAACAACAAAATCACAAAGCGACTATCAAATTTCTACAACCCTAAAAGGCAGAACCGGCCCTAGAGGGTAAGAAATAAGCAGAGGAAATGATAAATAGAAGGGAGGAGCTCACAGTCGAGATTTTCAGCCAAAAGCTGCTGGCCAGCACAGCAAAACAGCAAGGAAACAACAACAATCGGCAGAAAACAGCAGCAGCACAAGAAATCAGCATCAGCAGCATCCAGCAATCGGCAGTAGCAGCACACAGCAAGTGTCGAGCAAGACAAAGAAGGAGCAAGTTAAGTGGGAGCTCCGGGAGGCAGCAGAAATACGAGCATCGGGAGAGAAAGAGAGCCAGGATGGAGTAATATTCCACCGTCTCTCCCTTCTTAATAATCAAATAGAGTATAATATTCCAAGTAACAGCTGGCCAGATCAAAGCCAGTACAGCCATCGTCTCTCATAAAGCACCTCTTAAAGTTTAATTAAACCAAGTCAGCCTTAATCAATCTTCTCCTTACATAGAAACCGGCCAGCCCAGTTTAATCCCCAATCAAACCCTCTATTTATTCCAAATTTCAGCCATCAAATGACAAAACGAAACGAGCGTCGCAAAATCAATCGGAAGAGCTCGGACATCACAAATAACACGCGACGTCGAATCGGTACTAAAATTATTTTCATCATCGGGGAACTCTTTTCTTTATTAAAATAAAATTATTTTCATCGGGTAAGAAAAAAGATCATTGAACAGTTCATAAAGTCCGTCAGATGACTAATAGACAGAAGATTGTGAGTGAAAGCAGAAACATGAGGAACAAAGGAGAGAGTGGGGAAGGAGCATGGAATGGATCCCATCCTAGCAATGGGAGATAAGAATCCATTAGCAATGCTCACTTTGTCTCTGTCGGACAGAGGGGTGTGGGACACAAAACCTGCGGCTGATCCAGTCATGTAATCAATGGCTCCATAATCAATGATCTACTGTGAGGATAGGTGAGAGGTAGCAAAATGAGCACTTATCAGTCCTTGGTGGGCATAGGAAGAGGAGGAGGAACAGGGTTGCTCAGCAGGAGGGCCATGCATCAATCGGCGGAAAGAAATAATTTCTTCAGCTAAAAGCTGAAAGAGCGTGGGGGAAGGGGGGGGGGGGGCGTCGTTGAATGTAGAGAGTGATGAACAGAGGTGTCCTCCAAATCGTCAGACAAGTGAGCCGATCTAGATAGAGATGATCGATGATGGGAGCGACCAGGACCATGGCCACCACGAGGTACAAGGCCTCCTCTGGGAGAAGGAAAACCATGAAGCTTGAAGCAAGTATCTCTGGTATGGCGGGACTTCGAAAATAATCACAGACAAGGTGATCTTTGTCCTCAGGCTTCAATCCAGTGTCACGAGCGGGACGAACCCTGCACTAAGAAAGAGTGACAAGAGCAGATCCCTCGGTGGCAGAGTCAGGAAGGAGAGTCTGGCGGCGATCGAATTCCTGCTAGACAAGGTTATAGACCTCTGGTAAAGAAGGAAGAGGATAACGCCCAAGGATCTGAATATTAATTGGGTCAAAATCCCAATGTAAGCCGTGAAGGAATTCAAAGATGCGATTATGTTCTTCCCTTGCTCTCACCAGCACCTCATCTTCTGGAGACACAAGGGTCAGAGAATCGAAGTGATCATACCCCTGATAGAGTTTGGTGAACTCCGAGTAGTAGACAAATGGGGGTTAATGACCCTATCATAATAGGAATATCCAGCGTCGGAGTTGGTAGATCTGAGCCGCATTCCCACGGCATGAGTAGTTGGTCTCTGCGCACTTCCAGATATTTTTTGTAGTATCCAAGAATAGGTAATTCCGAGCGATGGAATCCGTCATTGAGTTTAGCAGTCAAGACATCACCAGGGAGTTCTCAGACTCCCATTGAAGCTACTTAGGAGAAGAAACAGATGAAGGAGCCTTCATCGTACCACTGACATAACCAAACAATCAGTGTCTTTTGAGGGGATGAATGATAAAGCAAGCCCAAGAGAGGTAGCTGGAACCTTCCAATTTCATAGTAGTAATCTGAGGGGTGTCATGTTCCGGATTGACACGGGAAAGGTCCAACGGAGGTCGGGGGAGGAGCCGCACCACCAAAAGACATATCTATAGAGGAGTCACTCCCAACCATAAAAAACCCCAAATAGAAATCGAGGGTAGACGCAAGGGATCACAACGGATGTCGGAAGAGAGGTGCTGCCCTCATAGAAAAAGAGGAATAACCCACATGCCCGCAAAAATCGAAGGAAGGGAAAAAGGAAAGGAGAGGGGACGCCGGAAAGGAGGGAATTAAAAACCCGTGAGACCGGCACCCCTAGAGGACGGGAGAGACCCTCCAGGTGGTTTCGAAACAGACGGAGGGAGCGCCGAGGAGAAAGGAAGGAGGCGCGACTGCGGTAAGATGCGGGGGAGTGGGAGAAGCGAGCGAAGGGCAGAGCGGGATCGGCTAGCAACGGGTGGAACGGGACTGGCTAGCGACAGGCAGAGAGAGATTGGGTAGGAGCAGGCGGAGCAGAATCAGTAGTGTACGAGAGAGGCAAAATCAAAATCGCGAGCATGAGTGGGATCCAAGAGCGACAGACGAAAGCATGGGCACGAGCAGCAGGCAAAAACCCTAAAATGGCTCTGGTACCATGTTGGAAGTGACATGAGGAAAAAAATGACTTCATTAATTTAGCATAAAGTAGTCCCTTATATATATATATGAGGGGGTTACAAACACTACAAATAACATAAACCCTCATATTACAATAAAGCCTATTTCTCCAACAATTTATTATATTTAATACAACGTATCCCGCCGTATTTGTATCCTTGTTTTTAAATTTTGTCGTACAGTCATACACGTATCCTAGTTTTTAAAATTTTGTCGTGCCGCCATACCAGATACGTATCATACCCGGTACCCGTACCCATGCCGGTGCTTCCTAGTTCTCCACCCTTTACCAAGCCTTCCCAATGGTTTTGGTTACAAGTCAAGTTCGACCAAAAAAGACGGAGGAAGAGGGAAGTCTTGTTTAACTGTAGCCCTAGCTTGAGAAGATGAGAATAAGAGGATTCCCAAAATAATGCATGCATGCCCCTCACTTGGCCTACAAAATAAGTGAGAGATATAACAGTGCCGCAATACTATAAAGAAATAAGTGAGAACTAAACTGTACAAAATAAATAAAAAGGCAATGCAAAAAAATAATGCGGTCCTTCTTGCTCATATGTATACCACGGACCACTGTCAAAGTCATATTACACAATAAACCAGAACAAGCAGTAACTTCATTCCTACAATAACAAGGCAAGGAGTACTCATCATCCAAAATGCTCGTAAAATTCAGTAAGAGCTAGAACTAAAGCGTCATCCAAAATCTGAGTTTGACAGTCAAGCTCGGGTGTGGCATTGTGGAATTAAAGCGTCTTCCAAAATCTGAGCATGATAGAGTCAAAGCTCAGGTGTGGCACTGTGGAGGAACATAATTGCCACCAATTTACTCTTATTTGTGTTGAATCTTGGAGTCAAGCAAGTCAAGGACAAGATCTGCAAAATCAGCGGCGGAGGCTTGGTTTATTTTCATTATTAATGATGGATTCACGCCCGAGTTGAACAAAGTTTCAGTTATGGGTCCTTTTATGACGTCTTTTAATGACGTTATTTAATATGAATTATTTCTTAATATGATTTTATTATGTTTTAAGTGTCGCGTCCTTATATGACGTCGTGTCTTTTTTAACCGCATGTCCAAGTTTGTCGTTATTTCCTTTAGGGTCCATTCAGCGCGCCGGTATTGGCTTTTTGGAATTGATTTTAGGTTCCAGAAACCCAATTATGAAATTCGACGGAACAAAATTTGATGGGTAATGGCTTTGGGGGGAACCCACGGTTTTTTGAGTTAGCCTAAAAACTAAAGCCACAAAAACTTATCTCTTCCCCTCGGTATTGCGCGGTTTTGCTTTTCACAGCTCCCGCTCCCCCCCCCCCCGACCCCGCTCCCGCTCCCGTGCCCCGACCTCGCTCCTGCTCCTGTGCCCCGACCCCGCTCCCGTGCCCTAAATCGCTGCTCGTCGTCGGTAACTCCCCTCCTCTTCTTCTTATTTGCGGTTTTCCTCTTCTTCTTCTTCCTCCTGCTCCTCTTCTTCTTCCTCCTCCTCTCTTCGTTATCCTCCTCCTTTTTGGCTTCCTCTTCGTTTTCCTCACTTTTTTTGCAGGTCGTTGGTTTTCCACAGCAGGCGCTGCTTCAAGTTTGTAGATCAAGTCTTCATTATCAATCAAAGGTAGAGACTCCAGCGCTGCTTCAAGTTTTTTCCGATTTTTTAATGTATTTCTTCTTTGATTGTGTTTTTGCCGTTTTTTATGTTTTCATTTCTGATTTAGGCGTTGCTTCAAGTTTTCTTATTGGAGGAAGTTATCTTCTTGGAATTTGGTTCTGTTTTCTCCATATTTAAAGTTCTTAATTATTTTGATTATTGTTTGTTCAAGTGTGTTCAGTTATTTTCAGTCCATGTTGTTGTCTATTGATTTAAAGCCACTGAGGCATTGAACCTTTTTCAATCCACAGATCTATTCAGTCCATGCATTATTCTAAAAACTTCAATGTCGCAAAACTAATTTCTTTGCGCAGCTGAACAATATTAAGCTATCAATTCCAATTCTGTTCACTGAATATCATCCTGCAGCCGAACAGCAGAATTGGTTTTTTGCACAAAACCAATTTCTGCAGATATTGGTTTTCTGACCAAAGCCAATTCCAAAAAGTCAATACCCTCGCGCCGAACGGACCCTTAATGTTCTTTCCTTTTTGGTGTTGATTGTAAGTCGTATTTAAAGGGGCATAGTGGGTCTTGTATCGGTATGAATGAAAGTCTATTTTCCTACCGCTAAAAGAGATAGTGGAAGCTCTCTCTCTCTCTCAAGCACGCCCATCATAGGCAGCCGCGGTCAAGGCTTCGCAGTATCTCCGTTCACCGTCATCTTCACCTCCAGCCACTCCTTCAGGCGACATTCTTAGACCCGTAACAACTTGGTATCAGAGTCACTCGTTCCTCCTCCACCACCACATCCACGGTTGAAGCCCTCTCTGAACAACCCACAGTTTCAAGACAACAGGCTGTCACGCCTCCGTCGACGTCGTGCGCAAGCAGTCAAGGACATCTCCCACAACCGTGCATCATCACCGCCGCCAACCCCCCACTGCGCTCCTCAACGCCGATCTCCTACAGCAGGCAAGATCATCCTCGCTGATCCTATCGCAAATAGATCGTGCCGCAGATCGACGCAAAAAAAAGAAAAATCCCAAGCGCACGGCCTTGTCGACATCTCTGCGCATCTCCTCGCATCGGAGAATAGAACATTATCGTTAATCTGTCGGCGGCCTGCGAGCGCGAACCATCTTCGACACCTATACATCGCATTCCATCGGTACCTTGCAGCGACACAGCACGCCCGATCGCTCAAGCCACATTTCCCCGTCTCCGTTTCTTTTTCCCGTTGACGTGCACTGGATCTATCTGTAACCGTGGGGTACAGAGGCTTTCATTAGCTCCAATTCTGGCCAGGCCTAGTCAATTAAATTTTTTTTCCAATTTGTCCTACTATAAATTTTTCGTCTGGAGCAGCATCAACCCAGCCTCTATCATTGTCACAAAAATGTGAAACGCTTGCCTTTTCCTTCTCGAGCCGGTGCAGCCACATAGCATGTAATTGATTAATCATTCCTTCATTATTCACTTTCTCTTACTTATTAATTCTTAATTGAATTATTTAAGTAATCAAATTTGGTCACCACCATTGGGAGACAACGTGGTACTCGCAGCAACACAAATTCTGCCGCCTCCGATGACTTAAGGCATCATTCACCCGCTCCTTCTCTCGGCAAGCAAGTCAATCGATGGGGGACTCGCAAGATTTTACGGTTGCCCTCCAGGACGTGATGCAGACTGTCATGACCACCATGGAAGCACGCTTTTGGGACGCCGAAACCCGACATCGGAACGACATTGCCATTATCAATGCCAGGCTTAATGAGTTGACCGTCTCCCTTCCCGTTGTTACTACTTCACCCACGGATCGGGCCAGCAGCAATCAAATTTCGCTACCACCAATCATTCGCCATGAGTCGCCACTGCAGACCCTATTATGCCCTGAAGCTGTCAATCAGTCGCGCTATACCCGGCTGGAAATCCCCACTTATGATGGGAAAACAGATCCCTAGGGCTGACTCACCAGATGCGAACAATTCTTTGAACATAAACAAACTCTGGCAGCTGAAAGATTTTCACTGGCCTCCTTCCACCAGCTCGATTCGGCCTTGCTTTGGGTCACTTGTCTCCTCACTGATCAGTCGAGTCTGGCGTGGGACGACATCAAGCGATTTTGCAACCTGGGTTTCGGCCCTCCAATCTGCAACAACCCCCTTGGTTCCCTCACAACACTCCGCCAGACGAGATCCGCGGACGAATATCTGGAGCAATTTCAACTTCTTCTGGCAAATGTCACACAGTCCCCGGAGCAGCAGGTCAACATCTTCACCGCCGGACTTCGCGAACGTTTGCGACTTGATGTTGAATTCGAGGCTGCTCCAGACTTGGTGATTGCGATGAGTCTGGCCAGGCTATGTGATCGTCGCCACCAACTGGCACAGGAGGTCTATTTGCCCACCGACTCGGGCATTCGACCAGGTCATTCTGAGGGACATTCGGCCCCACCAGTGCGTAAATTATCTCGGGATGAGATGATAGAACAACGCGATAAGGGCTTATGTTTCAACCGCGACGAGTCATACACGCGCGGCCAAAGGTGCAAACGGCTTTTTTATCTGTAAGTCGAGGATGCTGACGATGAGGGTGTCGGATAATGCGGGGCATCATAAATCTCCCTCAAGCTTGAGGACAAGCTGGTTTTGCAAGGCGGGAATAATGTTATGGGTCCTTTTATGACGTCCTTTAAGTATGTTATTTAGTATGAATTATTTATTAATATGTTTTTATTTTGTTTTGTGAGTCGCATCTTTATATGATGTCGTGTCCTTTTTAGTCGCATGTCCAAGTTTGTCGTTATTTCCTTTAATGTTCTTTCCTTTTTGGTGTCGATTGTAAGTCCTATTTAAAGGGGCCTAGTGGGTCTTGTATCGATATGAATGAATGGAATTATAATTCCCTAACCCTAAAAGAGATTGTGGAAGCTCTCACTCTCTCTCTCTCTCTCTCTCGAGAGAGAGAGAGAGAGAGAGAGAGAGAGCACGCCCCGCTTAAGCAGTCGCGGTCAAGGCTCCGCAGTATCTCCGTTCACTGTCATCTCCACCTCCGGCCTCTCCTTCGGGCGACATTCTTAGACCCATAACAGTTTCCTTGAAATCATCTGCTCGATAACACCTGTGTGTAGACACAGCTTGAGTTGATGGTAGGTGGTGAATGCCCAAAAGATAAGCTTAAGTGTGGAATCAAATGCCTCCATAATATAGAGAGAAATTGAGCATTTGTTTTATCTAGATGGTCTCTTAGCAACAGCAATTACATCAATTGCCATCTCCACGTTGTTTCTTGATCCTGACTCATAAACTAGGTCTAATCGACAACAGTTTTTACCATTTAGTTTTTGGACTGTAAAAGATTGACGATTACCATGAAGTGATGAAATTATTGATGAAGATTCGGCCACCATATAAGATGGTTTGCTCAGGACAGGAGAGATCTCACAGCTAAAAGAAGGGGCTCAATAGAGGGACCAGCATCACCAGTCAATGTTGCAAAGATGAAATGGATGCTGAGGGAGTTATCCTGGTGCAAAAAGAGTCTGGGGCGCTTGGGGTCGATTGGGACAAAAAATGTGGAGAAACATTGAGTGGAATTGATGACCAATGCATCGACTCGAGCACGTTGATCGGTAGCAATGACTCGAGCACGTTGATCGGTAGCAATGACTCGAGCACGTTGATCGGTAGCAATGATCGAGACGTTGATCGGTAGCAAGCACGTTGATCGGTAGCAATGACTCGAGCACGTTGATCGGTAGCAATGACTCGAGCACGTTGATCGGTAGCAATGACTCGAGCACGTTGATCGGTAGCAATGACTCGAGCACGTTGATCGGTAGCAATGACTCGAGCACGTTGATCGGTAGCAATGACTCGAGCACGTTGATCGGTAGCAATGACTCGAGCACGTTGATCGGTAGCAATGACTCGAGCACGTTGATCGGTAGCAATGACTCGAGCACGTTGATCGGTAGCAATGACTCGAGCACGTTGATCGGTAGCAATGACTCGAGCACGTTGATCGGTAGCAATGACTCGAGCACGTTGATCGGTAGCAATGACTCGAGCACGTTGATCGGTAGCAATGACTCGAGCACGTTGATCGGTAGCAATGACTAGAGCACGTTGATCGGTAGCAATGACTAGAGCACGTTGATCGGTAGCAATGACTAGAGCACGTTGATCGGTAGCAATGACTAGAGCGCGTTGATTGGTAGCAATGACTGAACGCATTGATTGGAAGCAATGACTGAACGCATTGATTGGAAGCAAGGACTAGAGCACGTTGATTGGAAGCAATGGCTAGAGCACATTGATTGGAAGCAATGGCTAGAGCACGTTGATTGGAAGCAATGGCTAGAGCACGTTGATTGGAAGCAATGGCTAGAGCACGTTGATTGGAAGCAATGGCTAGAGCACATTGATTGATAGTGATGGCTGAAGATAGCAATCGAAGCATTTTCTGAGGATTTTGCATCGGTTGAAGGCGTCGAATGGGAGGCCCGATCAGGAAGGATGAGATGCATGACAGCTAGCCACTAGGGAAAGGGAACTCATTCTAATACCATGTGACACTGGAAAAAAATGAGTGAATAGCAGTGTTTACGCTCTATTGAAAGTATACAATAATATATAGGTACATTGTTATGGGCCTACCTCGAAGGTGGCCGGAGGAGTGGTCAAAGGTGGAGATGCGGGGTAACGGAGATACTACGGAGCCATGACCGCGGCTGCCTAAACGGGGCTTGCTCATTAGAGGAGAGAGCTACCAAGACCTCACACTCAAAGACGGGAATTAGATTCTTTCATTACTTGACTTCTCCTTAGAAGACTAAGGGTCTATTTACAGACCCTAGGTGGCACACCTGTAATTACATGGAAACATAAAAATATTAAAACACTATTTGACTTGACTCGATGTAACATGATACGACATATAAGTTGATTTGAATGCATATAATAATAAAATAGATAACCAGTGGTTGAGTTGTAACCGATCTGTAACATCTCATCCGCCCTTGAAATCGAGCTTGCCCTCAAGCTCGAACTCCACGTGGTGACCGGATCATCTGGCAGCTTGATCTCCCGCCAGAACAATGCATGATATCGTGTAGCGACGGCGGCGGTGAGTGGAGGCGGCGCTGTTGGAAAGACGAGCGGCGTAATTACTGGCTTTGACAAGGTCGATGGAGAGGTGAGGAGCAGCAGTAGCAAGTAGGTTGGGGAAGCGACGGTCAACAGAAGGAACGGATCTGTAAGCGGTGAGGTGACCGTCGGGGTCGGCGGAGCGGGGGCCGGCGGAGCAAGTGCTGGCGGAAAGGCAGCCATGACGTCTGACGAAGGTGACCTAAGGTGGGGTGGCACCACCACGGCAGGTGATGGTAAAAGGGCAATTATCGCTAAGAGGGGTGACACGTCAACGGCCGGCGCAGATAGCGATTGCACGAAGACTGGCGGCTGTGGAAGCGGCAGGGACACGGGTTGCGGCAGAAAGACGGCTGTCGGATTCTTAATGTGGTGGAGGGTGCGTCTGCATTCCGGAGGAGTGTGTCCATGGAGCTCATCATTTCTTGTAGAGTCGATTGGATGACGGCGACATCCGCGACAGTCAACTTGGTGATCGCCATGATAACACTTGATGACTTATTTAATTCATTGGAAGGGGCGGCAACTCATTTAATAGGGAGTGGAGTAAACAAAATAAAGAATAAATGAGGTGTGGGTTGTTTGGGCCGGCTAGCAGGCTGGTGTAGGTTAAAGAGGAAAGAGAACTAGAGGAGGGTTTGAAAATAAATAAATAAAAAGTAAAGTTGGCAGCTGTGGTAATAAAGAAAGATAAAAATAATGAAACTGGGAGCGGCTTAAAAAAAAGATTGGAGTTGGGGCCCACGGTGGGTTTTGCTGTATTTGAAAGGGAAAAAAAGAAAAAAAAGGTTGCTGTAATAATGATGACCGGCTGAGTCCCTTTAATTAATTAAGAGGCACGGGGCTCCAGAAAAAAATTCCTGCAGGCGGGCTGCAGAGAGGGGCTGGCTGCTTTAAATCAAAAGATAGGAAATAGAGTTGTGGCTGGTTGGGGAAATGTGCGGGGCAGGCGGCTCGAGAAGCGGAAGAAGCGGCAACAGCGGAAGATGCGTACTCGTGATGAGGGTTCAGCGGCTTGGTCTCCCTGCGGTAGAAGAAAACAGACGCAGAGTTGAGGGCGGGGGTTGACGAAGAGGGCACGTCGGAGGCTGGCGATGTGGTGCGGCTCGACGATGCGTGACTGAGAGCTGACTGACGTCATCTGGTGCGGCGGGGATGCGACCGGGATCGATGGTTGCTGTAGGTTCTACGGCTTAGGTTGGAATGGCAGCGGTGCGGTGATGGCTTGGCGGGGACTGCGACAAGGACCGTTTGGTGTGGCTCGACGGTCGGAGCTGTAGCCAAAGAAGGGACGGCCCGCTGTTGTCGCCTGACAAAATTGTAAAAGCTGCCTCCGTAGGGTGGGGGGAAAGGAACAGAAACGTTGTAGCGAGACAAGGATGTAGAAGTTGTCGTCGTGGAGGAGGACCGATACCTCTGATACCAAGTTGTTATGAACCTAACTCGGAGGTGGCCGGAGGAGTGGTCAAAGGTGGAGATGCGGGGTAACGGAGATACTACGGAGCCATGACCGCGGCTGCCTAAGCGGGGCATGCTTGTTAGAGGAGAGAGCTACCAAGACCTCACACTCAAAGACGGGAATTAGATTCTTTCATTAGTTGACTTCTCCTTACAAGGCTAAGGGTCTATTTATAGGACCCCAGGTGGTACACCCGTAGTTACATGGAAACATTAAAATATTAAAACACTACTTGACTTGACTCGATGCAACATGACACGACATATAAGTTAACTTGAATGCATATAATAATAAAATAGATAACCAGTGGTTGAGTTGTAACCGATCTATAACATACATTTATCTAGGGTTCCTATGTGTAGAGAAGGAAAAAAACAACCTTGTATATATGTTCACTTGTATGAAATACAAAGAATGAGTACAAATATATAGATGAGAGAAAGAGAAAGGAAGGTCCTATACATGATGTGGGACTAAAGAGGAGAGAGAATAACAATAAAAAATACATAATGGGTCTAGATTAAATGGGCTTCTCTAACACTCCCCCGCAAGCTGGAGCGTATAGGTCATATGCACCCAGCTTGGACAAACACTGGTAAAACAAGGTACTTGGTAAAGCCTTTGTGAGAATATCAACAACTTGATCAGTGCCCGAAACATGCTTTAATTCAAGTTTCTTCATTTGAACTTTCTCTCAAATAAAGTGACAGTCAACCTCGATATGTTTTGTGCGCTCGTGAAACACTGAATTCTTTGTTATGTGTATGCCCGCTTGACTATCACAAAATAGAACAGCAGATAAAAGAAGTTTTACTCCCGGGTCAGTAAGGAGACTTTCAAGCCATGTGAGTTCTGAGACAACCGATGTCATCGATCGGTATTCAGCTTCCGCGGAGGATCGAGAGACCACGGCTTGTTTCTTACTTTTCCATGTAATGAGATGACCACCAAAATAAGTACAAAACCAACTGATTGACCGCCGATCGTCCAGGGAACCGACATAATTGGCATCAGAATAAGCAACCAATGCTGGAGCAGAATTGGAGGTTTTGTAAACAAGCCCTTAACCCGGAGCTGCCTTAAGGTATCGAAGAATCCGTTCAACCGCCTGGAGATGAGAAACCCGGGGAGCATGCATGAACCGACTGACAACCCCAACAGCAAACGATATATCAGGCCTTGTGACCGTTAGGTAGATCAACTTTCCCACAAGGCGTCGATAGTATTCTGGGTTCTGGAGAAGCAAATCATCATCAGAGGCATGAACACATAGTTTGTGAATTGCCTCCATCGGGGTATTAGCTGGCTTGCAACCAGACTGGCCAGCATCTTTGAGAAGATCGAGACAATACTTCCGTTGGGAGAGGACAAGCCCATCCGGCCGGCGTGCGACCTCAAGACCGAGGAAGTAGCGAAGATGCCCCGGGTCTTTGGTCTGAAACACGGTGCTCAGATGCTGTTTGACCTCCTAAATCCCCTTTGAGTCATCCCCAGTAAGTAGGATGTCATCAACATAAACCAACAGAAGGACGGTTCCAGTTGCCCGATGTCGGGTGAATAGGGAGAAGTCTGCAGAACTCCGAGTAAACCCATGTCCGGAACCACCTTGCTGAACTTGTCAAACCACGCCCGAGGGGATTGTTTGAGACCAAAGATAGATTTCTTTAGAAGACACACACGAGACTCTCCCGCGGTCTCAAACCCGGGCGGTTGGCGCATGTAGACAATTTCCTGAAGATCTCCATTCAAAAAGGCATTCTTGATATCGAGCTAATGAAGGGGCCAGTGGCGGTGCACACCCACGGAGAGAAGAACCCGAACGGTGTTGAGCTTGGCCACCAGAGAGAAGGTTTCCTCATAATCAAAGCTCTGCTGCTGAGTGAAGCCATGGGCCACCAGTCGGGCCTTCAGTCGGACAATAGTGCCATCCGGAGCATGTTTGATGACGAAAACCCATTTACACCCAACAGGGTGCTGACCGGGAGGTAAAGGGACAAGGACCCAGGTCTGGTTGGCCCAAAGGGCCGTCATTTCTTCGTCCATGGCAGCCCGCCAGCCTGGATGTTGAAGCGCCTCCTGCACAGAGTTAGGGACAGAAATAGAGGATAATGATGTGGCAAAGTGAAGAAGTGGCGGTGAAAGGAGATGTAGAGAGACATAATTCGCCATCGGATGAGCGGTGGAGGCTGGCGCCGGAGCAGCAGGTAGTGGAGCATCAGAGGTCGAAGTAGACTGCAGTGGGGCAACGGGATGAGGAGAGCGACGAGAATAGACCCGGATAACAGGTGAATGTGGACGGACCGAAGGCTGGGCAGGAGGAGGAGATGATGAGGAACGGGGAACAAAGATGACAGGACGAACGACGGGCTCTGGAACAGGAGCGATATCCAGAACAGAAAAGAAGGGAAGATCTTCCCGGAAAGTGACGTCCGCAAAAACAGTCACCTTGCGGGTAGTAGGCGAATAAAACACAACCCTTTTGAGTGTGTGAGTAGCCTACAAAAATATTTTTGGTTACACGGGGATCCAACTTGTCTGTAGAGGGACCGAGGTGGTGAACATAGCAAGTACACCAAAAAATTCGGGGAGTAACAGGAAAAGGCGGAGTGGAGGGAAATAGAGTAGGAAAATGAAAAGCCTTAGCCTCCAATTAGGAGAGCTAGTCAATATATATAATCTCAAATCTAAATATTTACAAATATGTTCATACACAACATTTACACAATAATAACTCCAATAAATAGGAGGCCGAAAGGAGTAGCATTCTGGAGGACGGAAGATGGTAGACAGTTGATAAGAAAACAGGTCGTGGAGAGCGCAAAGTTCCAGTATGGTTTGGGAACTTGCATTTGAAGCATAAGGGAGTGAGCTACATCAAGAAGGTGACGATTCTTGCGCTCGGCGACATCATTCTGTTGTGGAGTATACACACGCGATGTTTGGTGAATAATGCCAAACTCAGAGCAGAGGGTCGCGAAGTCATGACCAGTGTACTCGTGCGCATTATCAGTACGAATAGTTCAGATGGGCGCAGAGAATTGAGTGCGAGTCTCAAGAATGAAGGCCCGGAAGACGCGGGGAAACTCAGAACGATCGCGAAGGAGATACAACCATGTCATGCGAGAATAATCATCAATAAATGTAAGAAAGTAACTGTAGCCAGAAATACTAGTAATCTTGTACGGACCTCAGATATCGGAGTGTACCAAAACAAAAGGAGCGGAGCTCCGAGTACAATGAGAAGGAAAAGATGAACGTGGCTATTTGCAAAAAATACATGTTTCACACTGAAAAGCAGGAAGAGATATATCCGGGAGAACCTTCTAGAGGACTGGGAGAGGAGCATGTCCAAGACGTCGATGCCAATCCAAAGAGGAGATAGATGCGAGGAGAGTAGGAGAGTCATCAAGAAGGTAGAGCCCGTTCTGCAGCCGCCCCCTACCAATGATAGTCCGCGTCTGTTGATCCTGTATCAGAAAAGAAGAAGAAGTAAAGATCACTGAGCAATTTAAATCAGTAATAAGGCGACCAACAGAAAATAAATTGAAAGGAGAGCCCAGAACGTGAAGAGCCGAGCGCAGGAGAAGAGAGGAGGCGAGAGGAATATCAGCACATCCAAAGACAGGGACAGATGCCGCATTGGCCACAGTAATGTACATCGGGTGAGGTGAAGACAAGTACTGAGGCGGTCGAATAGAGGTGATGTGATGAGTGGCACCAGAATCGAGGATCCATCGCGGGCCAGAGGAGTGGCAGGCGATACCTTCATTGGAGATGGAGGCAGCGGAGGCAGCGGAGGCAACCGAGGCTGGCGGGCGGCTGAGCAGTCCATGAAGATGCTGGAGCTGAAGGCGAACCTCGTCGAGGTCAGTACGAGTGAGAGAGGAGTCGGTGGCAGCAACAGATGCCTGCGGACGAGGAGGGCGACCATTCTTGCGATAGCAAGTGGCTTCAAGATGCCCGTCTTTGCCGCAGAACGAGCACTTAGGCCGAGGCCGTCCACCCCGACCACGTCCCCGAGAATCAGAGCGGCCTCCACGAGCTGAAGACGGAAGAGGCAGTAAAGGAGAAGGGGCCTGCTGGACAAGGGCCAGACAAGGAGGTCCAGACACATCCGGAGGCGGGGAGACTTTGAGAAGCATCGAGCACACATCCGAGAAGGACGAGGTAACTGTAACGGCCCTTCTGTCCGCCACAATTAACAGTATCATCATATGCATATATAAACAGGTACAGCGGAAATCTTCATATGTTATTCATAACGAGTAAGTATCAAAAACTTCTACTATATAGAATTCTATACTATACAACAACAACTGAAAGGAAATAAACAGTACATTCCAACCTGAGCCCTACTGATGATTGGTCGGTAGCTTTCCGGTTCCTAAAAACATAAAATTTACAACCGTTAGTCTTGTATAAAGACTAAGTGAAAATTCCCTTTTTAATCTACTATACAGTTGTATAAAACAGTACAAGAAACAGTTAGTTAAATAAGCAATTATATAACAGGTTCATTTGACTAATTACACAAGCTATTATCATTCTGAAACCATGTAGCACATTTCTAAAATCAGTATTTCAGTCGTTTTCATATACCAGTATACCATCCGAATGAACACTAATTCCATATGTAAACAATGAACAATAATTTCACTTTTCATTTCGGAGCTAGAAGGGTAATAAAAGTGAATTCTGTATCCGTCTCAGTATTTCATTTTTCAGTATTGGGCCCGACCCCTTTTGGGGTCATCAGTCGCCAAACCAGTACGTACAACACGCGTTTATGCCTTTCGGCTCGACTGGTTCGGTAATTCAGTACACAATATCAATATGGTTCCCTTTATATTACCCTTCCTAGTTCCATGTGTTGACACATAGTTGTTCTTATTGATGAGTTCTTTATTTTAATTAGTCCCCTCAGAAACAATTTCTTGCTTGATTGCCTCTATACGAGGCCATTCATAGCATATATAACATGTGGTTTCAAAATAGCTGTAAAACATTTATGTAAAGCATATAAAAAGAAAAAGAGAATTGCTCATTGTAGCTCGTTCTTTTTCCTTGCCCCGTCTCGAATAGACGTCACGTCTACTTGGAGATGCCATCCTTCGCAATATCTGCACATATATAATATGTTTATAAAGCTATAACCTGTTATTTTACGAGGTTGCATCCCACCTAGCGACCCGACGCATTCAAGCCAAAGCTACACTAAGCAAAATAACATACCAAATAGCCCAGATCAACACAAAGTCAGCCGGCCAACAAGAGAAACAAGTAGCTACACTAGCCGGCCCTTAGGTCAAAAACAACCAACACTATCAGCCCAAAATAAAGTCCCATAACCGGTCAAAACTAACATAAAACACAGCAGTTCAACTAGGGTACAGCCGGCCCTTAGGGCAAACACAAACATGTTAACTTCAGTACCCCCAAGCGACATCCAACAAAGCAAAGATCCAGCTTCCAAGAAGAGGAAACATAAATGAGATGAAATACCTGAGTCCAAACGCAAGAGTGTTCTTCCACCAAGACCAATCGACTCCCCAAAAGTCCTAAAATCAATTGAAGCATAGGCGTTTAGGGTTCGTACTAGGAGAAGAAGAAAAAGGAGTGTAAAATTTCACCATACCAGGCGACGGAAAGAAGGAATCGCCACAACCCTAGCTCTCGCGTTTCGCCAGGCAGCAGAAAAAGAACGAAAATGCTAGAATTGAACAGGGAATCGGGAGTTATCCCGTGAAGCAGGACAAAAGACCACCGCTGAAGGCCAGGGTTTAATAATAATAATAACAAATGCAATATAAACCGGTGCAGCCAGCCCAAATACTATTCCAGATTTAACCAGCCAGCCCATATCAACATTTATAAACAAAACAAGTCATTCCAGCATAGCCCAATATTATGCGCCGTCCCTATCCATAATATCAACATATAGTATACATACAACATATACAGTAACTTACTAACATAACATCATTTTCATAAAACTCGCACGCCGCCGAATCACAGCTCATGGCGACGCCGATTCAATATGGCTTAAACCTCTTTTCATCATCGGGGACGTTACCTGAAATAAATTGAATTACACATCAGCATATAATTAATTAATTATATCTATTTATAGGTAATATTGCATACCAAAAATGAGTGCGTCACAATTCTCCCCTCCTTAAATAATTTTCGTCCTCGAAAATCATTCTTCCATACTATCAAACACGACAGGAAATAGATTTCGCATTGCATCCTCACGTTCCCAAGTCGCTTCGTGCCTAGGGTGACCCTTCCACCAAACAAGCACAAAATTCACGTCACGATTTCGTAACTGTTTGCTTTGCCGAGCTATAATTTGATGCGGTTCCGTCGGGCTAGAGAGGTCTGGTTCAATTTGTAAATTTGTGGC
The DNA here is from genome assembly GCA_039513925.1 of Platanthera zijinensis. NCBI lineage: Eukaryota > Viridiplantae > Streptophyta > Magnoliopsida > Asparagales > Orchidaceae > Platanthera > Platanthera zijinensis. The sequence goes on along the minus strand of CM077095.1, from coordinate 1,895,532 downwards.
TGAAACAATTGTTTCCGGGTCACGAATATACTTTCGTAATGCTGACACATGAAATACATGATGCAGCCTCTGTAGTTCCACTGGTAGCTCCAAGCGGTAGGCAACATCGCCTACCCGTTCAATGACTGAAAAAGGTCCGACATAACGCGGACTCAACTTTCCAAGCCGTCGGAAACGTGTAACTCCTTTGAATGGTCTGATTTTCAAACATACTTGGTCGCCGACTTGAAATTGCACAAGGCGATGACGGGCATTATAGTATTTCTGTTGCCGATCATGAGCTACCTTCATTCTTTCCTGTATCAGTTTTACTTTTTCGTGCCAATTATCAATTTTCTCCCGATTATACAATGTTCGTTCACCTTCTTCAGCCCAACTTAACGGTATTCGACAACGCCGGCCGTACAATGCCTCAAAAGGTGCCATCTGGATAGACGATTGGTAGCTATTATTGTACGCAAATTCTACCAATGTCAGATATTTTTCCCAAGAGCCTTTTAAATCCAATACAACCATACGCAGTAAGTCTTCTAAAAACTGGATTGTTCGCTCCGACTGCCCATCTGTTTGGGGATGAAATGCTGTACTGAATAATAACTTTGTCCCTAGACGTTTGTGGATGTATCTCCAGTTTCCTGACGTGAAGCGACCGTCGCGGTCAGATATAATAGATCGAGGAATCCCATGTAACTTTACAATAACATCTATGTACAGATCATTCAACTTTTCAGGCGGTCCATCCTGTCGCACTGGAATAAAATGTGCGCTTTTCGTTAAGCGATCAATAATTACCCAAATACCATCATGCCCCAATTTACTGCGAGGTAGACCAAAAACAAAATCCATCGCAATGTCTTCCCACTTCCATTCTGGTATTGGTAGGGAATGCAAATATCCTCCAGGTTTCTGATGTTCTGCTTTCACCAATTGACATATGTGACAAGACAGAATATACGCTATTATATCCTTTTTCATACCAGGCCACCAGAAATCCTCCTTTAGGTCGTGATACATTTTTGTTCTTCCTGGGTGAATGGAATACGAGGTATTATGTGCCTCATATAAGATATCTTTTCGTAAATTGTTGATATTTGGGACACACAATCGTCCGTTCATCAGTAATAGCCCATTCTGTTCCGTAAATTCGCCCGTTTCCCCTTTCTTTACTTTTCCTTGCAATTCAACCAGAAACGGATCTTTTGGCAAAGCTCTTTTAATTCTATCTTTCAATGTATTTCTGATTTGTAATTGAGATAGCTGTGCTCGCTTGCTTTCCGGTGTAACAAGTGGAGTGATCTGCATCTTTTCCAACTCATACACTAATTGCGCTGCATAACCAGACAAAATAGACAATCCAACTGTATTTTTACGACTCAAGGCATCAGCAACCACATTCGCTTTGTCAGGGTGGTATTGCATATCAACATCATAATCCTTGATAAATTCTAACCAACGACGTTGTCGAAGGTTCAATTCCTTCTGGGTAAAAATATATTTTAAGTTTTTATGATCAGTAAAAATTTCGCAGTGTACGCCGTATAAATAATGTCGCCACATCTTCAGAGCAAAAATTACTGCAGCCAGTTCTAAATCATGGACTGGGTAATTCTTCTCAGCATCTTTCAACTGTCGGGAAGCATACGCAATCACTTTTCCGTATTGCATCAAGACGCAGCCCAATCCTTTGTACGACGCATCACTGTAAATTTGAAACCCTTCCGTACCGGACGGCATGGTTAAAATCGGAGCTGTAGTCAGTTTTTCTTTTAAGATGTCAAATGCCGACTGGCAGTCAACTGACCACTGAAACGATATGTTTTTCCTGGTTAGTTGGGTTAACGGTAAAGAGATCTTTGAAAAATCTTTTACAAAACGTCGATAGTATCCTGCTAAACCCAGGAAACTCCGCACTTCCGTCACTGATGTTGGTTGGGACCAATTGAGGATAGACTCAATCTTTGTGGGGTCTACAGCCAAACCCTGCTCGGTTATCACGTGTCCGAGGAAAGACACTTTTCTCAGCCAAAATTCACATTTTGTAAATTTGGCATACAATTGATGCTCTTTCAATGTTTTCAAGGCCAATCGCAGATGCCAAGCATGTTCGTCTTCTGACGGGGAGTAAATCAGTATATCATCGATGAACACAATTACGAATCGGTCCAAATAGTCCTTAAAGACCCGATTCATCAAATCCATAAATGCTGCTGGTGCATTCGTTAGTCCAAACGGCATAACCATAAACTCATAATGACCATATCTGGTACTGAACGCAGTTTTGAAAATATCTTCTTCTTTTATCCTTAGCTGGTGGTAACCAGATCGCAAATCCAACTTAGAGAACACTTTGGCATTGACAAGTTGATCGAATAAATCCTCTATACGAGGGAGAGGATATTTATTCTTCACAGTCAATTTATTGAGTTCCCGATAATCTACGCACAGGCGTAACGTTCCCTCTTTCTTCTTTACAAACAACACGGGGGCACCCCACGGGGAGGAACTCGGGCGAATAAAATTTTTATCAATCAATTCTTGTAGCTGAACTCTCAACTCTACCAATTCCTTTGACGCCATTCGATATGGTGACTTTGCCATAGGTCTAGCCCCTTGCTCGAGGTTGATTTCAAATTCGATTTCCCTCTTTGGAGGGAGTCCAGCTAACTCTTCCGGAAATAGCTCTTGAAATTCACATACGACTGGAATTGTCGTAATGTCTTTCTTTCCTTCTGGAGGTCCTTTCACCATGACCAGAATAGCTTCACCTCCCTTTCGAATTTGTGAAAGTGCTTTCATTGCAGAAATTAGCATTTTCGACACCTCACCAAATCCTCGGTACGTAATTCTGCTTTGATCTGCACACTTTACCGATACTTCTTTGTTCTTACAGTTAATGACTGCTTCATTTTGGGTTAACCAGTCCATGCCCAAAATAATATCAAACTCGGTCAAAGGAAGAACCACGAAGTCTGTTGTAAAGGGTTTATCGTTCAGGGCAAACGTAATGATTACTCGTTGTTGTGTTGGGAGTATCTGGTTATTTGGTAACGTAACGTGCAAAATCTCTTGTACCCAGTATGGTTTGGCCGCAATTGCATTCAATATCGTTGCCGAAATAAACGAATGGCTTGCCCCAGTATCAAATAACAATTTAACTAAATAGTTGCCGATAGAAATGATACCTGTCACAACGGTGTCATCCGCCTTCGCCTCTTGCTGACTAAGGTTGAATACCCGCGGCTATACTCGACGTTCTTCGTTATATAATCCTGCGGGAGCTGCAGTGGAAGTTGAGGCTACGTACTCCCCCTCAGACGCACGACCCATCTGATACAACCTCTGGCCTTGTGGCACTGGAAACGGCTGTGCTGTTCTTTGTCCTTCTCGGTTACGAGGGCACTCCCTTTGTCGATGCCCAGGCTGACGGCACAAGTAGCAAACATTACTCCCCACAAGACACTGCCCCTTGTGGCTTTTGCCACACTTGCCACATCTTTGCTCAACTACTGAAGCACTGCCACTACTCTCAATGGGGCGTGGCCGCTTTCCTGAATCACTAGACTTCCCTGATGTGCTTGTCTTACTCGAGGACTCCTTGCTGGAGGATGACCATGTCGTTCTTTTCTTCACAAAGTCCCTCCGCCTCTGCGTTTTCTCCGCATCAATTTCCATCAACCGGGTTTTTTGCACCAAAGCCCCATAATCTGTGATCTCCATCGGTATCAGAATTGAACGGATAGTATCTCGCAGTCCTTCCTAGAAGCGTCGACATCTTTCTTTCTCATTAGGCACGAATGCCTCTGCATAAAACGCTAAATTGGCGAATTCTGTTTCATAATCCAACACCGATCGAGAACCTTGTACTAAACGCAAAAACTTATCCTGCAACAACTTCTTTTCTGATTCAGGGACGAACCAATTAGTAAAGGCCTGAATGAAAGTGGCCCATGGAATACTTGTTTGTCCGCGGCCCGCCAGTCTGCCACGCACATTCAGCCACCACCGCTTCGCTTCTCCTTCCAATAAAAACGTGACCAAACCCACTTTACGTTCATCTGGGCAAAGCATGACTTCCAGTATTGTCTCAATGCGTGAAATCCAATCCTCTGTTTCCAGTGGCGATAACCCTCCCCGAAACACTGGTGGCTTCAACTCCAGGAATTGTTTTAAATCGACATCTAAATGCCTCTGCTGTACCGGTCCTGCCACTTCTGGTGCTGCTGGAGGGGGCACTTCTCGAACCAATTTGATAGCCTCCGCTAACATCCTTGTCAGATCTATGAGCTGCGGTGAAGTCTGTTGCTCTTCCCGAGAAGGTATCGTTTGTGGCAGCTCTTGCTGAGCCTGCACCGATGCAGTACCCTCAGATATTGCCTCTTGGGCGTCCTGAGCAAATTCCATCAATGTAAGTATCCATGTCAATTACACTTGGTGTGATTACTAACTACAATACATACTCGTTATGGCCAGGGTTCAATTGAAAACCTGGCTCTGATACCACTAAATTGTAACGGCTCTTCTGTCCGCCACAATTAACAGTATCATCATATGCATATATAAACAGGTACAGCGGAAATCTTCATATGTTATTCATAACGAGTAAGTATCAAAAACTTCTACTATATAGAATTCTATACTATACAACAACAACCGAAAGGAAATAAACAGTACATTCCAACCTGAGCCCTACTGATGATTGGTCGGTAGCTTTCCGGTTCCTAAAAACATAAAATTTACAACCGTTAGTCTTGTATAAAGACTAAGTGAAAATTCCCTTTTTAATCTACTATACAGTTGTATAAAACAGTACAAGAAACAGTTAGTTAAATAAGCAATTATATAACAGGTTCATTTGACTAATTACACAAGCTATTATCATTCATGAAACCATGTAGCACATTTCTAAAATCAGTATTTCAGTCGTTTTCATATACCAGTATACCATCCGAATGAACACTAATTCCATATGTAAACAATGAACAATAATTTCACTTTTCATTTCGGAGCTAGAAGGGTAATAAAAGTGAATTCTGTATCCGTCTCAGTATTTCATTTTTCAGTATTGGGCCCGACCCCTTTTGGGGTCATCAGTCGTCAAACCAGTACGTACAACACGCGTTTATGCCTTTCGGCTCGACTGATTCGGTAATTCAGTACACAATATCAATATGGTTCCCTTTATATTACCCTTCCTAGTTCCATGTGTTGACACATAGTTGTTCTTATTGATGAGTTCTTTATTTTAATTGGTCCCCTCAGAAACAATTTCTTGCTTGATTGCCTCTATACGAGGCCATTCATAGCATATATAACATGTGGTTTCAATATAGCTGTAAAACATTTATGTAAAGCATATAAAAAGAAAAAGAGAATTGCTCATTGTAGCTCGTTCTTTTTCCTTGCCCCGTCTCGAATAGACGTCGCGTCTACTTGGAGATGTCATCCTTCGCAATATCTGCACATATATAATATGTTTATAAAGCTATAACTTGTTATTTTACGAGGTTGCATCCCACCTAGCGACCCGACGCATTCAAGCCAAAGCTACACTAAGCAAAATAACATACCAAATAGCCCAGATCAACACAAAGTCAGCCGGCCAACAAGAGAAACAAGTAGCTACACTAGCCGGCCCTTAGGTCAAAAACAGCCAACACTATCAGCCCAAAATAAAGTCCCATAACCGGTCAAAACTAACATAAAACACAGCAGTTCAACTAGGGTACAGCCGGCCCTTAGGGCAAACACAAACATGTTAACTTCAGTACCCCCAAGCGACATCCAACAAAGCAAAGATCCAGCTTCCAAGAAGAGGAAACATAAATGAGATGAAATACCTGAGTCCAAACGCAAGAGTGTTCTTCCACCAAGACCAATCGACTCCCCAAAAGTCCTAAAATCAACTGAAGCATAGGCGTTTAGGGTTCGTACTAGGAGAAGAAGAAAAAGGAGTGTAAAATTTCACCATACCAGGCGACGGAAAGAAGGAATCGCCACAACCCTAGCTCTCGCGTTTCGCCAGGCAGCAGAAAAAGAACGAAAATGCTAGAATTGAACAGGGAATCGGGAGTTATCCCGTGAAGCAGGACAAAAGACCACCGCTGAAGGCCAGGGTTTAATAATAATAATAACAAATGCAATATAAACCGGTGCAGCCAGCCCAAATACTATTCCAGATTTAACCAGCCAGCCCATATCAACATTTATAAACAAAACAAGTCATTCCAGCATAGCCCAATATTATGCGCCGTCCCTATCCATAATATCAACATATAGTATACATACAACATTACAGTAACTTACTAACATAACATCATTTTCATAAAACTCGCACGCCGCCGAATCACAGCTCATGGCGACGCCGATTCACAGCTCATGGCGACGCCGATTCAATATGGCTTAAACCTCTTTTCATCATCGGGGACGTTACCTGAAATAAATTGAATTACACATCAGCATATAATTAATTAATTATATCTATTTGTAGGTAATATTGCATACCAAAAATGAGTGCGTCACAGTAACAGTAGAGGAGAGGATGTGAGCCCGTACACTGTGAAGGTGATGAGGTACCCGAGCCATCATCATGGCGATACTCACAACTTTCTTTTGGGCACGTTGGGCAGCAAGGTCCACAGTAGGAGGCTGATGTTGGATACAAGCTTCGACCAGAGACCGAGTCTGGGCAACAAAGGAGGTCAGACCGGTCGCGCCACCGCTATCAAGGGCCTGGAGAGCAGTGATAATGCCATACAAATGGTGGAGACTATCCTTGCCGGAGTAAAGGGTATGGAGCTCGTCCCACATGCCCTTGGTCGTCTCGTGGTACATGGTCAGGCGATAAGACTCGCCATCAAGAGAATTAAGGATCCATGTCTGCACACGACCATCATTGCGTAACCAATCGTCAGTAGGAGTACCGGTAACGACCTGGGTCAAGCGATGAAGAAACCCCTTGGATTGCAGGACCCGGCGAACAGAGTGCGCCCATTCCACAAAATTCTTCTTGCCGGTCAGAGAGATAGTAGTAATACGGAGCTCATCTCGCACTTCCAGAATAGAGGTCGGGCGGTCTGCAGGAGGAACCGCCGTTCCGGTAGAATCAGCAGAAGAGGTCATGAAGAAGAGTTGCGGCTAGGAGAACAGACCGGCAACAGAGGAGACCGCGCGACTAGAGCTGAGACCGCCTGGTCACGATGTGAAGACACCAGCGCAGGAGGAGGCCGCGACCAAAGGCGGAGCCCGGTAGAAAGAGAAGGCAACAGCGGACAGAGACAAGCCGCGCGGATAGGAGAGAGGAGAAGACCGCGACCTAAATGCGGGAAGGAAACAGTCTGCACGGTCTGGCTGAGCACATCAGCGGTCAGAGAGAAAGGAGGCCACGAGCTGGCAAAGAGAAGAGACCGCGAGTAAAGAAGACTCAAGCGGATAGAGAGATTAGATCGCAGCGAACAGGAACAGGCCGCAGAGAGAAAGAGGTCGCGAGTAGGACTCCAGCGACAAGGCAACGGATAGCAGAACACAGCGGACAAGAAGAGTCCGCGAGTAAGACGAGGCAGAAGATGGCGAGTAGAAACAGGCCGCAGCGAGCTGGAGCAGTCCGCCAGAAGAGCAGGAGCAGTCCGCCAAAAGAGCAGGAGCAGGCCGCTAGAGGCCGCTAAAGGCGAGCAGGGGCAGGCCGCGAGAAGAGATCGCGGTCTGGACCAGGAGAAACAGGGAGAGGTGGACCCCACGAGATAGAGAGGGGAGGCTATAAGAAGCCTGAGGGGAGGGGTGGAACCACGGAGAAGAAGAGGAAGCGGAAGAGGAGAAGCAGAGCAGACAGGTGAGACAGGCCGCAGGAGGCCGAGCGGCAAGAGCGGGCAGCGGACAGAAGAGCAGTCCGCAGTAGGCCGCAGCAGGCCGCAGCAGGCCGCAGCAGGCCGCAGCAGGCCGCAGCATGCCGCAGCAGGCCGCAGGCAGGGAAGAGGACCACGCGGGATAGGCGGTTAAGAAGGGGGAATCCGCCCAAGGAGAACCGGTTGCTCTGATACCATGTAGAGAAGGAAAAAAACAACCTTGTATATATGTTCACTTGTATGAAATACAAAGAATGAGTACAAATATATAGATGAGAGAAAGAGAGAGGAAGGTCCTATACATGATGTGGGACTAAAGAGGATAAAGAATAACAATAAAAAATACATAATGGGCCTAGATTAAATGGGCTTCTCTAACACTATGCAAAATATACAAAAACATAAATCCATGTAACATTATATTACATATACAGGCTTACTGGTTTTTCCCAATATTTGTCTACAAAAACCATGACTGAGAATGAGTCTTCACAACATTCCCCTATGAAATTTGGTAAGAAAGTGAGCCATCTTACGGTTTTTCAGCATATCACTGCCACTTCCATTTTTTTGCCAAAAAGATCTACAGTATTCAATAACTTGATTATTACTAGTTTTGTAGACCTTTTTTATACCAACCTATATTGGAAGAATAAAAGTTATCCATGCACCATAACAGAGGATTTTAGTAACATGATTACCAGACATGGACAGATTTGTAGATTAAACTATTTCAGGCTAGATTTGATTCAGGACAAAACCAGTATCTTACAGCAGCAGAAGAATCACTGGTCAGACCAGGAACCACAATAACAATTGGAGTAGTGTCCTCTTCACAGATGACCATTTCACCGGCCAAAGAACTACCTGCAACTGTAAAAATTTGATGCATTAGCTCGTGCTTCTAATATTTCTACATAATTCAGAGCAAATATTAAGAATAAAGAAACATAGCAGAAACAATCTTGAAGTCTATTGTGTACACCTCACCATATATGCGTAATTAATGACATACAATCCAATAAGTGACAAAATTGTTGATAGAACCCGAATTAAAAATGTTGAGACAAATGAAGTAAATGGGTGTCAAAATATAACAGACTAATTGATGGGGAAGATGCAGCCCTCAAAACTCCCAGCACCCAGAACTCCTGCCAACCTACTCCCATCCTGTCGGACACTCCCCCAACTCTTCCCAAGGTCTTCAACACTTGCACAGTCCACCATCCACCCCTAAGAGCCCCGGTAACTCCTCCTCCAGCCACTAGAACCCAACTACAGCCCTCCATCTCCACTCACAGCCCCGTCCAAGTCCAACCACCGACTGTCCAGCCCTCCGCAGCACTGAAGCATCATTACATCCATCCCCGGTCTCCTATGCTTTTATAAGTTTTTATTTGGAGTTTATTTCTTGTTCATTTTGCATGGATTGATATCATAATATTACGGATGTGTGCTTATAATTGTTTTCTCTCTTGAAACTGTGACTTGCAAAGTTTATTTGCTGTCTTTAATTTAAGCACTCTCGCCTCACAGTCACACAAACCTGAAATCGCAAGCTTTCTCAATTGTTGTGTAATCAATAGTGATATTCGTGTGCTAGCCTCAAACACTTTTATTATTTGCAATCCATCATCAGAACTGTTGTCAAGTGCATGTGCATCATTACTAAATCCTAATTGAATTTCCCTATTTCTACACCTCTATGGTTTTTATAGTCCATTGCAACACATTTGCCTCGTCATGTGTCACTAGTTCTTATGGCGCGGGACACGAATGCATAAACGATCACATCACTAAACTGAAAAACCATCATTAATCATAACACAGATATTCCTGATATCTCGAAGGAAAATATTTAACCTACGCAATTTTAAAAACCTTCAAAACAGAATTTAATTCACAGCAGAAATGAAGTTTACTATGCAATGAGGGGGAAAATTGGAATCATAAACAAAATAATCTTCTGCAGCTGGAAACAATCATAAGTAATCCTAGATTAAAATTGTAAACATTTGAACTCTCTCTCTCTCTTCTTGCTTCAGTGCTTAGATTAAGAAGGATTTAGGAAGGAAAACAATTGAAAATTGCAAAATAAAGGGAAGGGATAAATATATATATATATACAATTAAACATCAAATTGAATGTTTAAAATACAACAACAACACTCAAGCTTTTATCCTACTATAGTGGGGTCGGCTATATGGATCCTTTAAAGCCATTGTGCCTATCTTTAGTCATAATCTCACGAATGTCCAAGTACATTGGCCTTAGAAGAAATTTGAGCAGTCAAACATAAATTTTAATCAAAACTTGTGCAAAAAGCTTTGGAAAATTCATACTAATCATGGCGGTGATGAGCAGAGAAAGAAAGAAGCTTTAACAGTAGATAGCATACATGATAGAGCGATTGCAATGGGAAATAAACCCAAGAATTAAAATGTTAGGACTCTCAACGATGAACTAACTAGGCAATCCATTGGCCTTAGAAGAACACTATCAGACAATTAAGCTTCAAATGACGTAGGAATTAAGGTTGAACCCTAGGAGCTCCTGTAACGACCCGAAATTTGTATGAAAACGTAAATATGTTAAAAGAATTATTGAATTTATGTATAAATTTTAAAAGGAATATGTAACAATGCAATGTTGTATGAGTTAAAGGGAGAGTTATTAAATCCATCTATAGATTTCATCTATGTATATAACAACTAAACTTCGATAATGAGAGATGAGTAAGTCCTTTGAATAATGAAATGGATTAAGTCACTTTCATATGTCCTCGAATAATCAAATGGATTAAGACATTTTCATATGTCCTTGAATAATTAAAGAAATTAAATTCAAGTGATTCATAATATCAAGATAAATCGCTAATGGACATAGGAAAAATGTTAATAAGTGGCTTGGGATAAATATGAAGGGGATAATTCGCCTGTGATTGATAATATTATTGGGTTTTCTTTCCTCTCCACTCCCACTTTTTAAGCTCGGGGGTGGTTTCCATCGTTAGGGCTTTTGGAGATTTCGCTCCTTATTTTAGCCATATGTCAAGAAAAGATTTTTTGTAAGCGTTTGACTTCGGTTATTGAGGATGACATCGAACTGTCTCGACGCAGTGCATCGCGTCAGATTGTCTCGACACAACCCGTGTGTATGCCGAGTGTGATTCTCCATTCCCCTCTTTCATTGATTCTAGATTAATAGAATAATTTTATTTAAGGATGCAGTCGATGGTTACCACTTTCCCTTTTTCTTCAGTCGATGGGGGTAACAAGTTTGTCCTGCTAGAGGGAAGGTGAGTTACATGTTCTCGACTTCTTCTTCTGACTTCTTCTTAATTCCATGTTTGTAACCCTAACAAGTAAATATTGGAACATTTTACCCCCCTGGAAGTGAGGTATTAAGGCAATTTATACATTTGAATTCAGTTACATTTGAGCTGAGAAAATTGAAGGATCATTTTGATTTCCTTTCTCTTCCCCTTCCGACTTTTCTTCTTTTGAATCTTGCTTTGTCTGATAATGATGATAATGCTCTTGAAAGTTGGGGGAAATTAGTTGAAAAGTGAAATTTTGAAGCAATTTAAGCTAACTTTTTCGACTTCCATAGCCTTCATATTGATTTGTTACTTCAGATGGGGAAATTAGGGCTTTAAATCTTGCCCTGATTTGGTTTTAATTGAGTATGCATGGCCAAAATATCGTAAGGAAGTGATTTAAATTAAGTTTCCTCTACTTGGTTCATTTCTCGTCTACTAGAGTTCCTTTCTTCTACGATACGGAGAAGCGGCTTACCATGGTGATTTTGGAGATTTCTAATCTTGATTTGTTTACTCCATAGGAATCCTTGCTTGAACATGTTGCTAATTTACTATACAAGATATCGCTAACTTATTGCTATTTATTTTAATAGACTACATAATTTTAGATTATTGATCCTCTTGTGGGATAAATTTTATCATATAAGCTTAGGAGAAAGAGCAAGAACTCTCTTTTGATATGGTTCTTTAAAGTGATCTTGTTAAAACTCTTGCATCTCTTCGGAGTCGTATCAAGAAAATATGTTTTCTACAAAAGTGGCTTCAGTAAATGAATATTGTGCATATAGAAGAATAGAAGTTTGTGGACGGCCTCGGGGTGTACTCCAAGAAACTTGGACTTTTGTGCCATGTTGAAAATAATGTGCCTTCTCATAAATAAGATGCCTTTAATGTGCTTCAAACATGTAAAGGAATAGAGTGCCTCATCCGGAATTATGTGCCTTGATGAGATCTTGTGCCTTATTGGAAGATCCCCATTGAGAATTTAATATCTTGATGGGACGAATTATGTGCCTTTATACAATAATGTGTTGACATCAAATAAATGTGTGAAATGTCGTTATCAAAGAAATGCGTTGTATGAAGATATTGTGCCTTATGAGAATTAATGTGCCTTTGTGGGATAAGATAGAAAAAATTCTTATAAATGACGTATGTTGGATGGTCTGAAAAGACAACCCATATGATATATTAGAACTACATGGGTTTGAATATGTATAGCTGTGAATACATAGTATGTAGGCGGCGGTTGAGGTAAAATTGTCTCAACCCAAAGGGAGTCTGGACATCACTCCTTACACAGATACTTTACTACACCAGTCATTGTTAGGTATTTTTAATTTATACATTGTACTTATAAATTTATGAAGCGCAAATGATAGGTACAAATGAACAGTAATGCTAAGTCAAGATAAAAGCCACGAAAATAAAGGCAAAGGTAATTACTACATATTGTGATATCAGGCGCCATAAGGCATATATGGTAATTTTTTCTTCCGTTCCCACCAAAGAGGGTTTCGGGAAAGGCCCCAACTATTGGATTAGCATCTTCTTGATACACAACCTCAAAACGAGCAAAAATACTTTATTTCATTTTCTTGGGCTAGTCACACATCACCTATCAGCTTTAACAAGAGCTCAACGATCATCCCTAACTCAGCCAACAATCACTGATCAGGCTCATCCGGTCGACGATCGTAGACCGGCCTCTCGGCCAACGATCGAACCCTGAAATCAACGATCGTCGATCACCGATCAGACCCAACGGTAAACGATCATCGATCTCACATCCTCTTCCAGAAGATAAACTCTTTGGCCGCTTCAGGTTTGGTGTACACAATTCCCGTACACAAGTGTGTCGGGTTGTGTAGGCCAGGAGGGCCTCCTGTACAACTATTATAGTCTCCACTAGCTATTACTCCTCGTTATAAGCTCATCCAAAGCGTCAGTCATGAGAAAAGGGGTGATACACCGAAGATCCAGTGGTTAGGGTTGTGTTTGTAACGGCCCAACATTCTAGGCACCACTACAATTTTCTTTCCATTTAAATATATCACAGAGTTGCGAGAGAATTTAGCATTCAGTATTTATGAGTACAAAAATAAAAGTGCAGAAAAGTAAAACATTTTATTTGTCACAGTATCATATACTCTTTGCTATTGACACACCATTATTTAGTGTTGTCACAGTGTTTGATTGTTGTCTAGGGTGATGACACAACGAAATGGGGAATGAACGGGTGTTGATGTGAATTGGCGGCAAGGTTGCAGATGTAGGATGTCGGGGGCACATCAGATTACGTTTTTCATGTCGATTTTTATATATCGGGGGATATATAGGGATATTTTGTATATTGGTTTTAATATTTAATTATATATATATATTTATAATCATATGTAACTATTCTATTTTTTTTATTTATATATGTTGATATATTAACAATTTAGCAATATTGAACTTATAACTCTTACAAATTACTATGAAACATTTATGTTATACAAATAAAAACTGTTGAAACCAGTAGAACTAGTTTCTCCTAAAAACTCGGATCTAAGGCTGCAACCTACGCTTACTTTTTTCGAACCACGCTCCCAACAAGACACCTAAAGGAACAGACCGGGGGCTTCAGCTCGGAGGTCCCACCGCTCACCCGGAAGAACTAGAATCCTTCCCCTCCCTAGCCAGTGCTGAGCTAGATGTCTGAGTAAGAAAGAAAAAGAAGGTTCCACATGCCCTCTTCTCAGACACCTTACCGGTCTATTTATAGCCTTCAGGATTTGAACTGCAAATAACCAAAGCAAGCACCTGTGAAATTACCTGAATACCCTGGGTTGGGTCTGCCAACAGCCGAACTCCGCTGTTCTGAAGGGCTATGAGCAGACCACCGAGGGTAAAAGAGTAAAAAAGGCCAAAAGGGATGAACCGCTTGCCAACTGAACCGGTTCCCCCCCAATTGCTGAACCGGCCTTATCTCTTCATGCCGACCCGAAGCTTGGCGAGAGGACCACCTTGCGGCTGAAAACACCACCTCGCAGGCGAGACCCTCCGTCGGCATATAGAAAATCTTCCTTTGACCCCCACCTATCAGGCGAATGGACTCAACTTTGGCTCCTCCTGCCTAGCGCGAGCGGACCCACCTTTGGGCTCCTCTCGCCTATTGCGAGTGGACCCACTTTTGGGCTCCTCTCGCCCATTGCGAGTGGACCCAACTTTAGGCCCCTCTCGCTTAGTGCGAGTGGTCTTTGCTTTGGGCCCCTCTCGCCTAGGGCCTTATCTCCTCTTGAGGATTCTTCTAATCCCCTCTCTGCTGAGTTCCCTCCTGTGAGCCCGAGGTTGTACACAATCCCCGCTCTTTTCGGGGTTGTCCAAGCTCGAAAAGAAAAGTCCAACCGAGGCTCACGTCATCTCAGCGACTTTATAGCGGAATCTTTTTCAGGTGGGATTCCCCCCCCCCCCCTGAGTCTATAAATACTGGGATCCTTCCTAAGTGCAACAGGCCTCCTCTCTTCGTTTTAGCCACCTCCACTTCGCTGCTATGTCTCTTAGCAAAAGCTTTCGTGATCGTATCGCGCTGGTGCGCCAGCGGAACAAGGCGAGCGCGGCTGCCTTAAACCTGATTCCTGCTCGTACTTTTTCCTCGCCACCACCCTCTTCTTCTCGCCCGAAGAAGGCGAGAACAGCTGATCTGGTTCCCCCGTCGGGGGACCCTTACCGGATCCCCCGGAGAGACGCATCCCCCCTACACCATCGCTTCCCCAGGAAAAAGAGGTAAGGTCCTTGTTCACCTCCCCTGTTCGCTATCTATCTTTCATTGCTCCTTTTGCTGTTGGTTTTCAGAAAAGTCACGCACCCTACGGTCAGTCTGGTAGCGCACAAACTCATCTCGCCAACCATCGTCTAAGCTCGGCCTCGCCTCCTCCCTCTACTCTTCCCTCTACTCTTGGTGGGAAAGATGGCGAGCCTTCCCATATCGCTGGGACCTCTCGCCACTCTGGTTAGGAATCTTCTGCCCTAGGTTCTGGCCTCTCTGGCTGCCCGCCTTTGATTATGACCCTCATTCTGTTTTTGTATTTGCAGATGTGCGAGTAGACTCATCTGCCGAAGACTCGCCTACTGAGGAGCGCCCGAGGCGAGCGGTCTCCTCGCCTCCTCCTCCTATGGACGAGATCGAAGATTACCTTGGCGACCCTATGGACCCGTTGGCGATGAAGCGCGGGGTGGCTGAGATGTTCCGGAAACATGCGATCATGATTCAAGAGTTGGAGAAGGACAAGCAAACGGCTGACCGGCAGAATGATTGGTTAGAGGTGGAGGTTGCTCGCTTGACCTCTGAAGTTGATGCTGACATTGAGATAGACGAGACCGACCCCCAGGCAATTCTGAACGAGGTCGACCAACAACTCCGTCTCGCGCGCCGTGGCGTGGATGCGGCTCGCGCTTTTCACCTCCCCCACCGTCCTCCCTGCGCGAGGTCTCGCGGTGGGGGGAGCTGGCGGTGGCATAAGGATTGAATCCCTCGCGCTGCCTTGCGCCCTTATTTTCTTTGTACTGCTCTTCATTTTGTAATAATGTTTCCTCTCGCGGCTACCGCCCGAACTCTTTGGATCTAAAGAATAGGTCTGCTTAATAACTTCTTTTAGTAGTTCCTTTGATAATTTTGCCTCTAGTACCGCGCTTTTCTACACTGTGACTCGCGCGTCATATCTGTGCTTAAATCACTACTCTCTTTTTTCCTTTTTATTGTATTTTTATGGTACTGTCTCGTCCCCGGCCTGGGACTTATGTTAGGTTACACCAATCGAGACTAGGAGAGAGAGAAAAGGACGGCCGCCTCTTCCCCTTCCTTTACATTATATATGCCTTATCTCTTCGTATTTTTTCCTTTACCCAACGGGCTATAAATACCCCCCTATCCCTGGGGCCCGGATCATGCTCTCGATTTGTCTCGGCGCCCTAAACCTTGCCTCTCTCTTCCTTCCCTCGCGAGCAGATCCTGTCGGCGCTTCTCCTCGCCTATTCTTCTCGCATCCCCCCCTTCGCTCTCTTTGCCCAGAATGGGGAAAAAGAAGGCTGAAGAGGGCGAGGGGCGAAGCCGATGCGGGAGGCGGTTTGGTGACCATGATTTTCCTCCCGGCCGGATTTCCGAAGAGGACTACAACGCCTTCACTCGCGATTTCTTGCCGGAGGGTTTTGAGTCACGCCCTCCAAGGGTGGGCGAGTCGATCAACACTTTTTATCCCGGTGAACTCGCTTTCCCTGTCCCGCATTTCGAAGCGGGGCTGAGGTTGCCCCTCTGGCCAGAAGTGAAACAGGTTCTCAAGTACTTCGGGACTGTTCCCGCGCAACTGAACCCAAACGCTATCTCGGTACTCGTTGCCTTCGCCTGCTACATGCGCCGGGAGCGAATCGAGTTCAGCCTGAACTCCTTCCGCAAGCTTTTTGTCTACCATGCCAACGCCGACGGCGTTTCCTATTTCACGGGGCAGGGTCTCAAGGTTTGCGAGACGCCTAACAAGAACCATCACTGGCTTACTCGCTTCGTCTTTATCCGCGGCAACCTGGGTGGCATTCCGCTGGCGCCCGTGTCACCAGCCGAGGTGTTCTATACCACTCCCCAGGTTAGTGGCACGGACAAGCTTCTCTGCGACTTTTTCATTGGCAAGAACTTCGAGGTTCAGTTCCTGAGGCGGGGCCTCGACTCCCTCCTCCCTATGCTTCCAGGCGAAGGTAAATGTCGGGGCCCTTTATTTTCATCTAGGTCTAACGAATAGTTTTTGTAAACGCATCGTCTCGCCTTTTCCAGGAGAAAGAAATGTTCCCGTTCGCCCGCCTTACAAAAGCAGCATCAAACCTTCCAAAGATGTCGCCCTCGCCACGATGGCAGCTGAGGCGGCGAGAGAAAACCTACCCCTCTCCCTGAAGAAAAGACCTGCCGAAGGCTCCGCCCCATCTCGCCAGAGTCCTTCAAAGAAAACAAAGGTCAAGAAAGGAGCGCCTCTTCCCTCTGGAAAGGCGAAGCAAGTTCCTGCTGAGATGGTAGACGTGTCGGGATCCTTATCCCCCATCTCTTTGGGGTCCCAATCTCCCCAATCCCCTTCTCGGCTTCTTGGTCAGCGGACCGTCTCGCCGCTTGGCGGGACGGGTCAACCTGATTCTCTTGCTGACAACCTTCCCTCTAAATCTCCTACTCGTGAGGTGGGCTCTTCCAGCCGCCCGGCTCCTTCCACCCATCTGAACTTCAATATGGGCCCTGTGATCCCGGATGCTGCTGGCGAGCCAACCCTGATATGGGACAAGGAGGCGAACCGGGTCTCTATCTCTACCCTCCTTCCTCCCTGGATAGAGCGAGACCAACCTACGGCTCATGCATTTTCTCTGGGCTTTGGCCTTTACGGTGGCGCAGAGCGAGAACCTGCCGCTGAGCCTCCCTCGCGGGATTTGATCCTGAGGGCCGCGCAATCCCAGCTGCGCTCGCTAGAGCTCTCGCACCAGGTCTCACGCCGTCTGATTTACAATAATAAGAGCTGGAGGGATTCAGAGGCGAGCCTGGCGGCCGAGCGCGAGAAGTCTATGGATCTTGAGAAACGGTTGGCCGTGGCCGAAAACCTTCTCGCCAAAGCTCGGGGTGGTGTGGTGAGTTTTCTCCACTCTCGATTCCTTCCCTTTCTTTGTTCACCTTCAACTCCCCCTAATGAATAAACCTCTCGCAGGATGCTGAGACGGCCGACAGGATGCACTCGCGCATAGCCACTCTGGAAGGGGAGGTTAAAGGCATGGAGTCCGAGATCACTCGACTTCAGGAGGCTGCTCTCTCGCCTTCTCGCGTGGTGATTCCCCAACCTCCTCCCTCTTATTATTCTCATGCTGAGGTCATGGGACTCTGCAAAGACGCCAATATCCGGACCGCCGAACTAATCGTGAAGATGATGAAGGAGATGGAAGTTATCAGGGAAGGCTGCGAGGAGGTCACTGCCCGCGACCTGGTACCCGAGATTTATGGCGAGGAGGAAGACGGCCCGTCCTCCAGCGCGGAAGAATAGAGGATTTATTTTACAGTGTTTTTTTTTGTATACTCCTCTTCTCCCCCCCCCTTTTTTTTCTTTTGGATACTTATTACTGAGGCATTTTGTATTACGGCCTCTTTTTGCGGGTGATACATATTTTGTTTTTAGGACCTCTCGCCTTTCTTTTCATCTTTCCTGTATGCCTACCTTTTCTTTATTTGCGGAACGAGATCACGACTTGTCTCGCCTACCGATGGAGGGGCTAGCTTTACCCGTGGCGCGAGTGGGCGGGCCCTCAGTGCTCTCGCGCAGGGATGTATCACTCCCTCTCGCCTTGCTTCTGGACACCCCTGGCGCGAGCGGGTCTCGAATCGCTATTATAATTAGTTTCGTTTGCGAGACGAGGGTACTCTTGTTCTCGCCCTTTGGTCGAAGGGCAGCCCCCTTACTCTAGGTGCGAATAGTCATGTCCTCGCCACAGTCGCGCGGGGGTCGTGCCTCTTCCACTCGCCTTGTCCCTGGACACCCTCGGCGCGAGTGGATTTTGAGGGACCGACTCCTTCCTCCTCTTCTTCCTTTGGGACAAGGACCTTGCTTTTGATCAAATTATGAAACTCCCATCCATATGCTGCCCCTTTACCTAACCTCCGAGTGAGCCTACAGATCTGCCAGCTCGATGATAGCCTGGGCAGCGGGTCTTCTCGGGGGTCTCCTCTCCAAAACCAACTCCAACCACCGAGTGAGCCTACAGCCACCGATGCCAGCGGGTCTTCTCGGGGTCTCCTCTCCAAAACCAACTCCAACCACCGAGTGGTAGCTCAGGACAGCGGGTCTTCTCGGGGTCTCCTCTCCAAAACCAACTCCAACCACCGAGTGAGCCTACAGACCTGCCAGCTCGATGGTAGCCTGGACAGCGGGTCTTCTCGGGGTCTCCTCTCCAAAACCAACTCCAACCACCGAGTGAGCCTACAGACCTGCCAGCTCGATGGTAGCCTGGACAGCGGGTCTTCTCGGGGTCTCCTCTCCAAAACCAACTCCAACCACCGAGTGAGCCTACAGACCTGCCAGCTCGATGGTAGCCTGGACAGCGGGTCTTCTCGGGGTCTCCTCTCCAAAACCAACTCCAACCACCGAGTGAGCCTACAGACCTGCCAGCTCGATGGTAGCCTGGACAGCGGGTCTTCTCGGGGTCTCCTCTCCAAAACCAACTCCAAAACCAACTCCAACCACCGAGTGAGCCTACAGACCTGCCAGCTCGATGGTAGCCTGGACAGCGGGTCTTCTCGGGGTCTCCTCTCCAAAACCAACTCCAACCACCGAGTGAGCCTACAGACCTGCCAGCTCGATGGTAGCCTGGACAGCGGGTCTTCTCGGGGTCTCCTCTCCAAAACCAACTCCAACCACCGAGTGAGCCTACAGACCTGCCAGCTCGATGGTAGCCTGGACAGCGGGTCTTCTCGGGGGTCTCCTCTCCAAAACCAACTCCAACCACCGAGTGAGCCTACAGACCTGCCAGCTCGATGTAGCCTAGTCTTCTCGGGGACAGCAGGGTCGATGGTAGCCTGGACAGCGGGTCTTCTCGGGGTCTCCTTTCCAAAACCAACTCCAACCACCGAGTGAGCCTACAGACCTGCCAGCTCGATGGTAGCCTGGACAGCGGGTCTTCTCGGGGTCTCCTCTCCAAAACCAACTCCAACCACCGAGTGAGCCTACAGACCTGCCAGCTCGATGGTAGCCTGGACAGCGGGTCTTCTCGGGGTCTCCTCTCCAAAACCAACTCCAACCACCGAGTGAGACTACAGACCTGCCAGCTCGATGGTAGCCTGGACAGCGGGTCTTCTCGGGGTCTCCTCTCCAAAACCAACTCCAACCACCGAGTGAGCCTACAGACCTGTCAGCTCGATGGTAGCCTGGACAGCGGGTCTTCTCGGGGTCTCCTCTCCAAAACCAACTCCAACCACCGAGTGAGCCTACAGACCTGCCAGCTCGATGGTAGCCTGGACAGCGGGTCTTCTCGGGGTCTCCTCTCCAAAACCAACTTCAACCACCGAGTGAGCCTACAGACCCGCCAGCTTGATGGTAGCCTGGACAGCGGGTCTTCTCGGGGTCTCCTCTCCAAAACCAACTCCAACCACCGAGTGAGCCTACAGACCTGCCAGCTCGATGGTAGCCTGGACAGCGGGTCTTCTCGGGGTCTCCTCTCCAAAACCAACTCCAAACACCGAGTGAGCCTACAGACCTACCAGCTCGATGGTAGCCTGGACAGCGGGTCTTCTCGGGGTCTCCTCTCCAAAACCAACTCCAACCACCGAGTGAGCCTACAGACCTGCCAGCTCGATGGTAGCCTGGACAGCGGGTCTTCTCGGGGTCTCCTCTCCAAAATAAAATCTTCTTGCTTTGAGGAGACGGCTACCTGAGACTGCTTGGCAGGACCAGAAGGCCTCGCCCGACTTGCTAATATTGGAAGGTGAGAGAGAAAGACAAAGAAACTACATCTCATTCAGAATAGATGATGATCATAAACAGTGGTATTAAGGATAGAATCGCTTTAGATCGTCGCCGCTTCGGGCGCGATCGAAGGGCGTCCGTTTACATCTTGGAGGTGATACCCTCCTGATTTCAAAACTTCTTTTACAATAAAAGGACCTTCCCAGTTGGGGTTGAGCTTCCCTACCGAAGCCCCTCTTCCTGCGGCATCCACTTTCTTGAGGACCAAGTCTCCCTTCTCAAACTGCTTGACCCTGACGTGCTTATCAAAATATCTTGACATCCGGCGCTTGACCTCCTCCTGTCGGATAGACGCCAGCTCTCTAAGCTCTTCCACCAAATCGAGGGAGAGCCTTTGCTCTTCCCCATTATCTACCAGTCACTCCTCATCTCCCCTCCTTGCCGCAGCTACTCTAGGTGACTCAACCTCGAACTCAACAGGTATGACGGCCTCAGAGCCATGGGAAAGTTTGAACGGCGTCTCCCCCGTGGCGGAACTTGGCGTGGTCCTTAAGGCCCAGAGGACGGAGGGGAGCTGCTCCACCCAACTTCCCCTCAAGTTTTCTACCTTTTTCTTTAAGAGATTCACGATGACCTTATTCGCGGCTTCCACCTGCCCATTGCTTCGAGGATGATGCACTGAAGCAAACCGAAGGTCTATACCTAGTCGTATGCAGAAATCCACGAACTCTCTGCTGGCAAATTGCGGTCCGTTATCCGTGACAATGGCCAGAGGGAGCCCATGCCTACAGATGATTTTCCCCCATACGAAGCTTTTGACCACCTGAGACGTCACCTTCGCCAATGCCTTCACCTTCAGCCATTTTGAGAAATAGTCTACCATGACCAGCAGAAACCTCCTCTGGCCACTGGCTTGAGGGAATGGACCCACCAGATCTAGCCCCCATATGGCGAAGGGCCATGGAGCCGTAATCGTGCGCAACCTTTGGGCCGGGAGGAGCTGAAGAGGAGCAAATTCCTGACACTTTCTGCACTTCCTTGCGAATTCCTCGGCATCCTTCCTAAGGGTGGGCCAGAAGTAGCCTTGCCTCAACACCCTTCCTTCCAAGGTCCGACTCCCGGAATGGCTGCCGCATTCTCCAGAGTGAATTTCTTCCAGCACCCTCGCGACCTCCTTCTCGGATACGCATCGAGCCAACAGCCCCGACAACGTCTTACGGTATAAGATCCCTTCTTTTAGCAGGTAGTATGCCGACTTGTACCTGACTTGCTTCTTCTCGATCTCTCCCTCAGGCAAACGTCCCGTCGCCAAGTAGGTGGCAAATGGATCCATCCAGGATCCCTGCTGATCTACTTCCATCAGTTCTCCCTCTTCAATGGAGGGCCTAAAGAGTTCTGTCATGGTTCCTCCGGCCCGAGGACCGTGCTTGGCGAGCAGGTCTGCCCGAGTATTTTCCTCCCTTGGGACGTGTTGAACTGAGAAACTGCGGAACTGCCCAATGATCCTCTTTACCTTTGTTAAGTACAACTGGAGGGTGGGCTCTCTTACCTCAAATTCCCCTTTTATATGCCTTGCCACTATCATAGAATCCGTGGAGACCTTGATATCTTGTATACCGAGCTCGCGAGCTAACCTCAGCCCTGCTATAATGGCCTCGTACTCCGCTTGATTGTTGGTGAGGGTGAAATGAACCTTCAGGGCCTGTTCGATCCGTGTTCCCTCAGGACTTACCAAAACCATCCCTCCTCCAAAAGAATTCTTTCCCGAGGCCCCATCTACTAGCATCTCCCAAGCTACTACGGGAGACGTCTCGGCCTCCTTGACCTCCACCGTGTAATCTACCAAGAAATCCGCTACAGCTTGCGCCTTGATAGCCAACCGAGGAATATAAGAAAGGTCAAACTCACTGAGTTCTATTGACCATTTAGCTAATCTCCCTGAGTGCTCTACCCCTTCCAAAATACAAAGGAGAGGGTGGTCCGTCACGATCTGGATGGAATGGGCCTGAAAATATGGCCTGAGCTTTCGGGCTGAGATAACGAGGGCAAAGGCTAGCTTCTCTAGGATAGGGTACTTTAGCTCTGCCTTTTTGAGGACTTTACTTACATAATAAATCGGGAATTGCTTTTTACCTTCTTCCCGCACGAGGACCGAACTTACTGCCCCTGCTCCTACTCCTAGGTACAAGAATAGAATTTCTCCTTCCCTCGGACCTTGGAGTAGCGGCGCCTTGGTGAGCTGCTGCTTCAAGGCTAGAAAAGCATTCTCGCACTCGGAGGTCCACTCGAATTTCTTTCCCCCCCCCCCTCAATGTTCGAAAGAAAGGTGAGCATCTCTCTCCTGCTTTAGAAAGAAACCTACTGAGCCCTGCCAACTTGCCGGTAAGACGCTGGACCTCTCTGGCATTCGCCGGAGATTTCAGTTCTAGGATAGCCCTTACCTTATCCGGGTTAGGCTCTACTCCTGCTGGGGTGAGGAGATGTCCTAAGAACTTTCCCCTACTAGCCCTGAATACGCACTTCAACGGATTGAGCCTCATCTTGTACTTCCTTACAGTTGCAAACATTTCTTCAAGGTCCGCAATATGAGACTTGAGATCTTGGCTCTTGATCATCAAGTCGTCTACGTAGACTTCGAGGTTCCGTCCCTTTTGTTCTCGGAAGATCCGATCCATCATCCGTTGGTAGGTCGCCCCCGCATTCTTCAACCCAAAAGGCATCATGTTATAGCTGAAGCATCCATCCTCGGTGATAAAGGTGACATCCTTGATGTCCGGTGGGTGCATGCGTATTTGATGGTATCCTGAAAAGGCATCTAAAAAACTCATTAGTGAAAAACCGACGGCTGAATCAACCAGCGCGTCGATTCGAGGCAGAGGGTAACAATCCTTGGGACATGCTTTATTCAAAAGAGAGAAGTCAATACACATTCTCCACTTCCCTTCCCCCTTCTTTACCATCACAACATTGCTCACCCACCCCGGATACTTGTTTGCGGATATGAACCCCGCCTGGAGCAGCTTTTCCACTTCCTCCCTGATAGGCTTGGCCATCCTGGAAGCGATGGCCCTTTTCTTCTGCTGGATGGGACGAACCTTGGGGTCAAGGTTGAGACGATGGCATGCCACATCTGCGTCAATCCCTGGCATGTCGGTCGCGCTCCAAGCAAAGATATCAATGTTTTCCTGCACGCATTTTCGGATCTCCTCCTGGTCCTCAAGACCAAGCTCTCCGCTGATTTTGATCTTTTCTTTTCTTCCTTCTTTTGTTAGGATGTCCACCTCCTGTAGCTCGACTGCAGCCCTCAGCCTCGAGGGCTCTTCTTCTTCCTCCTGATCTTTTGGAATCTCCTCTTCCTTTCCCAGCCCCTCCTCCTGGTTTCCGAGCTCTTGCTCTCCACCCTCTTTTTTCTCCACTGCCATGTCTACCTTTTCTACAAACCTCTCCTCTACCCGCACCGGGCCTCCTCCTAGCACTGACTCTTCCATCTCTCCTATCTTTCTTTTCCTTCCTCTCTCCTCTTTCCCTTCTCCTCCGACCCTTAACTCCCCTGCCATTACTGGCTCCTCCGCAATGCTACCTCCCAACTCCTCAACTATATTCTCCTCTTCCCCTTCTCCTCCGACCCTTAACTCCCCTGCCATTACTGGCTCCTCCGCAATGCCACCTCCCAACTCCTCAACTCTACTCTCCTCTTGTTCCTCCCGTTCCAGTCTTCACTCTAACTCTTCCGCATCCCCCCTCCATGAGATAGTGTTTACTGCCGTCACATAACACTCCCGGGCCGCCTTCGGATCTCCTCTCACCCTGATCTGGGTCCCTCCCGAATTGAGTTTCAAACATTGATGAAAAGATGAGGGTACACATCTAAAGGCACTAATCAAGGGGCGCCCGAAGATGGCGTTGTAACTGCTGGGAGCGTCCACTATCACAAAACGGCAGTTCCTGGACATCCCTCCCAGAGTTACCTGGAGACCGACTCCCCCCTCCACTTCCTTCCTTTCTCCTGAGAATCCGAACAACGGTCCGTCAGCTGCTAACACCCTCCTGGCTTCCACCCTCATCTCATTGAATGCCTTTTTGAAGATAACATTAACCGAGCTCCCATTGTCCACCAAGATCCTTGATACCGTGAAACCCTCGATAGCCGTCCGAATCACCAGCGCATCGCAGAATGGGTCTTCGTGATCTGGCAAGTCCTTCCTAGAGAAGGTGATCTTCTCGTCCGGGGGTGAGGCTTGCGACGTCGAGGCGACACCTCGACGGTACATTGTATGAAGGCTGGCCTTTCGGGCAGCCTCGATTCCCACCCCGCCATGAATCACCCCGATCCCCCCTCTATCCCCCACATCTGACCGATCTACACATCTATCCTCCTCCCCCACTCCGGTCATCTCTACTATCCGCGCTGGTGGTTGCTGCTCTCCCGCCCCTCTTCTCCCTTTCAGCTCTAGAAATTCCGGACAAGTAGCTGTCGCGTGACCTTCCTCCTCATGGAAGTCACAGAATGGCATAGCTACTTCCCCCTCCTGCCTCCCTTCTTGGTGATTCCTTCTCCTCCCTGCTCCTGCTCCTCCCCTTCCTCGCTCTCTTCCCCTTCCTCTTCCCCGGCCTATTACCATAGCTTGTTGGGGCGGGGGTGGGAGTGGCCTAGGACCATGTCTCCACCCCAGCTGTGGTAACCTTCCTGCTCCTCCCTGGTAGTAGTTCCTTCCTCCCGGAGGAAGACCTCTCCCTTGCCCTTGAACAGGGCCTTCCGGTTGCTTCCAACCCAACTCCTGATGTGCCGGCCCTCTTGGCTCCTCCCTTCTCCTCCCTTCCTGCTGCCTTGTTCCTCCTGGTTCCCTGGATTCCGCCTCCGCCAACCTTGCTAGTTTCTTGGCAAAAGCCGGGTTTGCTGCCTCCATCGCTATTTCCTTGGCTGCCCTTTCCATCAACCCTTCAAAAGATAAGGGCGCCTTCCTGGTGAGGCTCATTTTGAAGAAGCCTTCCCTGAGACCACAGTAAAGGCCATTTGGAGAGCAAATCCCGGCACCTCCTGAATGCCCAGGATTTCCTCTTGGAAGCGATCCACGTACTGGGCTAAGGACTCGTCTGCCTTCTGCTTGATCAGGAAGATGGACTCCGGGTTTTTCTTCCTCTTTTTCGAGGTCGAGAAGCGCAGCTGGAAGCTCCTACTCAAATCTTCAAAACCATATATTGACCCTGCCGGGAGTTGATGAAACCAGTCCCGGGCCTTGTCCTTCAAGGTGATCGCGAAAAGGCGGCACTTGAATGCATCCGTCATCGGCCTGATGGAGACCACATCTTCGAACCATTGCAAGTGTTGGAGGGGATCATCCTTCCCCACATAATAAACCATCTCGGGCTCGCGGAAGCCCTCCGGGACGGGAGCCGAAAGGACCAGCTCGCAAAAGGGGGACCCCCTCGCCAGGGGTCTCGCCGTTTCCACTCGCGCGACGAGATCTACTGGCGAGACGGCGCTCGCCGGGCTGGGGAACAATTCTCTTCCTGCCAGATCTCGCCCGTTTCCTTCCACCACCTTCTCCTTTCCAGGCCGCCCTCCTGGCGCATCCTCGCCCATCCTTGCCGAGACGGCTCCTTCCTGAGGCGAGAGGCCCGCCCCCTGAGGTAGAGGGGTCACGCACTCACCTCGCTGCGAGATCTGCTGCAACATCCCCATGATTCCCCCAATGGACGCCATGAATTCTTCTCTTCCCACATACCCTCCTGGGTTCTGGGACCCGCCCTCATCTCCTCCGCCCCCATCTCCTCCTCCTAGATCTCCTGCCATGAGATGATCCGAAGTTCTTCGACGCAGGCTGCGATCCACGCTCACCGCACCAAAAATGTTGAAACCAGTAGAACTAGTTTCTCCTAAAAGCTCGGATCTAAGGCTGTAACCTACGCTTACTTTTTTCGAACCACGCTCCCAACAAGACACCTAAAGGAACAGACCGGGGGCTTCAGCTCGGAGGTCCCACCACTCACCCGGAAGAACTAGAATCCTTCCCCTCCCTAGCCAGTGCTGAGCTAGATGTCTGAGTAAGAAGGAAAAAGAAGGTTCCACATGCCCTCTTCTCAGACACCTTACCGGTCTATTTATAGACTTCAGGATTTGAACTGCAAATAACCAAAGCAAGCACCTGTGAAATTACCTGAATACCCTGGGTTGGGTCTGCCAACAACCGAACTCCGCTGTTCTGAAGGGCTATGAGCAGACCACCGAGGGTAAAAGAGTAAAAAAGGCCAAAAGGGATGAACCGCTTGCCAACTGAACCGGTTCCCCCCCAATTGCTGAACCGGCCTTATCTCTTCCTGCCGACCCGAAGCTTGGCGAGAGGACCACCTTGCGGCTGAAAACACCACCTCGCAGGCGAGACCCTCCGTCGGCATATAGAAAATCTTCCTTTGACCCCCACCTATCAGGCGAATGGACTCAACTTTGGCTCCTCCTGCCTAGCGCGAGCGGACCCACCTTTGGGCTCCTCTCGCCTATTGCGAGTGGACCCACTTTTGGGCTCCTCTCGCCCATTGCGAGTGGACCCAACTTTAGGCCCCTCGCTTAGTGCGAGTGGTCTTTGCTTTGGGCCCCTCTCGCCTAGGGCCTTATCTCCTCTTGAGGATTCTTCTAATCCCCTCTCTGCTGAGTTCCCTCCTGTGAGCCCGAGGTTGTACAAAAACTATAAAATGCGATAAGTAAAATACTAAACAAATATAATTGTAAAAAGAGCAATTTGATGTTGGTGTTTCTAAATAAATATTATATTTGCAACTATAACATCAAAATTTCAAACATACATTTTTCTTGATTGGTCTCATAATCACATATTAGACATCCTAGGAAGTATGTCGTAGAAATTGAGATCGACTTAAGTTTGGAAGTTGGAATATAGGTATGCTAACGGGAAAAGCGATGGAAGTAGTGGATACAATGATTAGGAGAAGGATAAATATTGTATGCCAGCAAGAGAGTAGATGGGTGGGTGAGAAAGCTAAATTTTTAGATAATTCAGGTTTTAAATTATGGTACACAGGTAAAATAAAACAAGCAGCAGAGTAGGTATTATTGTGGATACTATTTGGAAGAATGAAGTTGTTGGGGTAAGTAGAAAAGGTGATAGAATCTTACCTCTTAAATTGATCATAGGAAATGAAACTATTAATGTGATCAGTGCTTATGCGCCACAAGTAGGATTAAGTGAATCTATTAAAGTGCAATTTTGGGAAAACTTAGATGATTAATAAGAGAAATCTCACAAAGAGAGAAGATTTTCATAGAAGAAGACTTAAATGGACATATAGGGAAGGAAAATGTAAATTACACAGCCGTTCATGAAGGATATGGATATAGAGAAAAGAATGAAGAAGGACAAACCATTTTAGACTTCGTCGAGCTACTTGCATAAAATACATTTTTCATAAAAAGGGAAGAACATTTAATTACGTTTAAAAGCAGACCAAATAAATCACAAATTGATTATTTTATGACTCGCAAAATGAATAAAATGATTTGTAAGGATTGCAAAGCCACACTATGAGAAAGTTTGATAACACAACATAGGTTAGTGATGTTAGATGTACAAATTAAATATAATAAATTTAAGACAAGAACAAAATTGTTGCAAAAAATTCGGTGTTGGAAATTGAAGATGGAAAAGCAGGTTGCTTTTAAAAAGACAGTTATGGAACGACTAGTTGATGACCCTTATGTTGATCCTAATGTTTCATGGGAAGTTATGTCTTAACATTTAAGGATAAGTGGAAAAAACGTACTTGGAATATCAAAAGATCGTGCACCCCCAAATAAAGAATCTTGGTGGTGAAAAGAGAAAGTGCAAGATAAAGTAAGGGCGAAGAGAGTCAACTATAAATCACTCTACGCTTGTAGGAATGATGAAAACTTAGCCAGATAAAAAGTCACCAAAAAAGAAGCTAAACAGGCAGTAAGTAAAGAAAGAAGTCAAGCTTATGAAGAATTTTATAAGCGGCTAGATACCAAAGATGGAGAGCGTGACATATATAAAATTGCTCGAGCTAAAGAAAGAAAGACAAGAGATTTAAGTCAAGTAAAATGCATAAAGGATGAGACGGATACAATTTTGACGGTTGATGTGGATATTAAAGAGCGATGGAAAGATACTTTTATCAACTCTATAATGAAACAAAAGACAATAAATTGAACTTGGAATAGTTAAGTAAATCAGAGAAGTATAAAAACATAACATTTTATCGTAAAATTCAAGTATCAGAGGTAAAAGATGCTCTAAATAAGATGAAAAATGGAAATATGGTTGGGTCAGACGATATACCAATCGAAGTATGGAAATATTTAGGAAATGAAGGAGTTTTACGGCTTACATATTTTTTTAATAAGATACTGAAGTCAAAGAGGATGTCAAACCAATGGCGAGAAAGTATCTTGGAACCTTTGTATAAGAATAAAGGGATATACAAAATAATGTTAATTACAGATGAATTAAATTGATGAGTCATACCATGAAACTATGGGAACGAGTAATAGAAAGAAGATTAAGACGAGAGACTAACATCTCAGAGAATCAATTTGGAGCTTAAATTTAGTAGTACAAGAAAGACAGGTGACTTTATTATTAAGTTGGGTGATCAAGATATTTCCCGTAGTGAGTGTTTTAAATATCTTGGATCGATAGTTCAAAAAGACGGAGGTATTGATAAAGATGTCACATAGAATCCAAGCGGGTTGGTTGAACTGTTGAAGTGGAGTGGCGCGTCAGGGATCTTATGTGATAGTAAAGTATCGCTAAAACTTAAGGGCAAGTTTTACCGTACTGCAATTAGACCCGCGATGCTCTATGGTTTAAAGTGTTGGGCAGTGAATTGTGTACACGAGCAAAAAATGGGAGTTGCAGAGATGAGAATGCTTAGGTGGATGTGTGGACACACGAAATTGGATAAAATTAGGAATGAAAGTATCAGGGATAAGACGGGAGTAGCACCAATTGCAAAGAAGATGTGAGAAGCTCGTCTAAGATGGTTTGGACACGTACAAAGGAGACCATTAGAGGCATCTGTTAGGTGTTGTGAGAGTCTAGTCACTAGGCATGTAAAACGAGGGAGGGGTAGACCAATAAAGACTTGGAATGAAACTGTAAGGAAAGACATGATGTACTTAGGCATTAGTGGGATTATGACAAAAGATAGGGCACAATGGTGTCAAAGGATACATATAGCCGACCCCACTATAGTGGGGTAAAGGCTTGAATGTTGTTGGTCTCATATTCATCAACAGTCGGGATTGTAGATAGAATATGACGACTCAAGATCTTCCCCATCCCTCTCGGACACTTTTCTCTTTCATTCTGTTGTCACTGATGGTGAAGCCTTTGCTCTTCATTATTCTAGAAGGCCTCCTTGCATTCAAGTCGGTGCCGACAATATTTCCAAATTGCGTTCACATCAACCCATCCCCAGAAAATTCTTCATCACCATCATCATTACCATCCTCGCCATCAACAACATTCATCTTCCACTCATGTACCTTCCAACAATCTAAACTCTTAGATGCAAAGGATCTCGAGATATGTTCGAATATTTCGACTTCAACAAAATATTAAGGCGAAGGTTATGCGCAAACCAAATATGGTTATGTGCGGCCCAATTTATTAAATAAAAAACAATATGATTAAATAAGAAAACCCCCAAATCTTGATAGGTGCAAACCAAAAAGTTGCCTGCTCTGTTTATTGCAAATAGCAACCTGTCTTCCGCTCGCGGCGACAAGGATAAGCCCTAGTCCCGTCCAAGCTTCCACACGCGCCACTGGTTCTTGTTTGAGCCGTTGGTTCTCGTCCAAGCATCCCTCTCGCCGTTTTCGGTCGTCCAAGCCGATCGATCCCCTGTTTCATCTAGGTCGTTCAATCCCCCATTTCCTCCAGGACGATCGATCCCTCATTTCCTCCAGGACGATCGATCCCTCATTTCCTCCAGGACGATCGATCCCTCATTTCCTCCAGCCTACAAATTAACTTATGATGTGCATCACTCGACCCTTACTAATCCAATTTTTTTTTTGAAAACTACTTCAAGGTAATGTTGAGAATCAAACTTTATCTTTATGATTTGGACAATGTTGATAATGATAAACTATTTTTCATTTTACTCTCCTACTTTATCTTTATGATTTGGACAATGTTATTATTGTAATAATTTTGACAATCAGTTTTTTGTTTTGTTTTTAATTATGTTATTCCTTAATTGCATCAGAATTTTGAAGGCCTAATTGGTCAGCTTTGTGTCTTGGGTAAGCTGATAAGAAGCTGTAATTTATAACATATTTTTTATAGTAATATTTTGATTACTCAAAATATAAATTTGCAATTCTGCATGTAATCCTTAGAGTTTCCAAAAGTTCTATGCAGATTGTTCTCATTTTCTCTTGTATACAATCACCTGGTTACCCAAAATTTTTGTTACAAGATTTAGACATCCACAATAGGTGTGACTTCTGAGGAAGAATAAATGATTTTTCAAAAGTAATTATCAGATGGTTCAAAATTCAGAAATGCCCAAAGTGTACACCCACCCATTATTCACTCTTTCCCTAAGTGCAAACCAGTTAGCCTAGAAATTTGTTGATGTGTATTATGAGTTTAATTACAGTACTTAAATTTCTCATTAGATGTGACTTGTTAGTGGGTAAGTTTTGAGGAAAGACATAAGAATTAAATGGTATATGTTTTCAATTTTTGAAACTCTTTTTGTTTGTAAATGCAACAATTCAAGCAAAGCGATATGACTAAGAGGATTTCAATGATGAATTAAAAGCTTATTTTCTATGTTAAATTTTGTAATACTGAATATAAAAGACTAAATTAAAAGCTTTTGATGCAAACTAGTAATTAATATTTTATTTATTTGTAGGATTTTGAAAGAGTATACTTTGATTTGCACGTAACAATTTGGGTTGCACATATAATTTTTGGACTGCACGTAAAATTGGTTTCCACGTATCCAAAAATGATTTGCACACATCCAAAACTGGTTTGCACATAACATTCACCAATATTAAACTTTACCAATATTAGATCATTCAATCTTTAGTTGTCAAGTTTATTCCTCTTCTTAGAATGTATCTATAAAATTTAGGTACACATCCAATATTAAACTTTACCAATATTAATACATACAATCATACACTATAAATAAGAGATTTCTATTAGACTAAATTAATGCATGCCATCTCAAAAGTGTTTCAGTTCCTCTAACATCCAGAGGAAGTAGTCATGCTCAAAATTTTCATTGTCATAATTTTAAGATGAGGCGTGCAATATCGTTTAGCCTTAATCAACACACTATGAAAAAAGAAAATAACAAACTATTAAAGTGATGCTTCATTTAAAATTATTGGGCTAATCAACATAAAATATTAAATTGTACCTGGATTTAAGTTAAGACTTTGTATTTGCAACTTTGTCATAAATTTACCAAATAATCCTTGTTGGTATTGGTAAAGATCACAGACTATTGTGATCTCGAGTAGAATGATCTTTCTCAAATATCCTCGAGTGACATTCAGCTAAACCACTCATAAACCTTTCATCGACCTCAATCTCCACTTGGTTGGAATAAAAAAAATAATGGGTTCAATTAATATCTTGCTAGTTGAGGGCTACTCATCTTGTTTTCCCATTTGGTATTTGTTCTCTTAATGATTGAAAACAACAGTGACCACCTCCCTAGCTTTTTTATGTCCCCATATATCCATGCCATGGAATGGGCATCTCCGTCGGCTCTTCTCAAAAAACTTTCACAAATAGGGTGAATATAACAACACAACCAGGTCCACATTTGCCCAAAACCCTGAGCTCAACTTTATCATTGCAGCCTACATTATGTAAAATAACAGAACTTGTGAATTTCAAATAATATATCTAAATTAAAGTTCAAAATAACTCACATTGTTAGTGGAAGAGAATAGATTTGCTTGTTTTCCCCCAACACTATTGGCTAACTTCATTGCTTCCCATTTTGCAAATGTTTCTTCTTCACCAAGATACTTTGTA
The DNA here is from genome assembly GCA_039513925.1 of Platanthera zijinensis. Classification (NCBI taxonomy): domain Eukaryota; kingdom Viridiplantae; phylum Streptophyta; class Magnoliopsida; order Asparagales; family Orchidaceae; genus Platanthera; species Platanthera zijinensis. Next base: position 1,862,875 of record CM077095.1, on the reverse strand, counting down.
AACATAGAAACATTGTAGTGGATCTAGTCACACCTGGTCGAACAAGTTCTTGAGAGTCTAGTTCTTTCATTGACTTTTTAAATATGTCGAAAGAGATGGTATGATCATTAGATGAAGACAAAGAGTTGGCAGCCCAAGGAGACAACACTCTTAATCGGTTTCAGTTTTGTTATGTCTTGCAACAAAAGATTGAGTATCTGTGCTGCATAACTTGTCCAAAAAAATATTGAGCCTCTTAAAAGCCACAAGCTTTGATGCAGCTGTATTATTGGACGCATTATCCATTATAATATGCAATATGTTGTCCTCTCTTGGGCCTTTGGGGTTATCAATCTCCTCATCCAAGAATACAAAGATGAACTTTCCGTTGTGTGTACAGGGATCATTCTTTGAAAGTCCGAATGCTACTCCAAAACTACAACGTACCATGATGTTCATCACACTTCTTCCCTTCCAATAAATCCATGCAATAGTTATGATACTGTTGAAATCTTGTGATCTGGAAGTAGTCAAAGAATTAATCTTGTTGCCAACATGATACCAGCTTATAGGGTCGCACATAAGGACATGCGGAAATTGGAGTAATAAATCGTGTTGGTTTATGAAACCAAGTCCTAAATATGTATATTAGATATATGATATGTGGTATTTTTGATTAATAAAGAAGTAATCATAAAAGGAATTAATAAATTTAGTTTTAACCCGAAATGAAAATTCCCAATACCATTAAATCCTCCATTGAGATCTGTGAAAGATCTTTTTCTCTCTCAAACATTAAAAGCCATACTTTTAGGTAGTTTCTGAAACTACTCGATCGCGCTTTAGGGGGGTTTGAAAGATCATGTCTTACGATTTTTTAAGCACATCTTGAAGAAACTAAAAATATAGCATTCATCCTTCTCATTTTTGAAAGTGAGAAACCGCCAGAGAGAAGAGAAGAAGAAAAACTCTATAGAAGACAAAGCTGGCATTTGGTCGCAGAGGAAGATGATCATCTTCCATCCCCGAGCATGTTGGACGTATTGTGAGGTGTTTTCGGCGTTCGTGTGGATACTTTTAGAGACGTTGATACTACTCTGCATTTTGATTTATAACGCCAAATATTCTTCTTGAAAATTGATCTCAACGCAGGTATAAGAACTTGTATCTTGATTTGTTGTGCTTTGCATGGATCATGTCGAGGATTTCATGCATTTCCACTAACGCATTTGATGCCTATGAAACCAAAAAGATACTGCATCCATTCAATTTACAAGCTTAGGTGCATGTGTCCAACATCTCCTTTGTCCACTCCACCTTCATCTGCAAAAAATTCCCCCTCGTCTCATAAGGAGTAGGGACCTTCATCTCAGGTCCACATAAACTAATAGCATGTGTCATCTGCTGGAAAGAGTGGTTGTATATGGAATTGAGCTAGATACCATTTTCATATGCCCATTTGGCAATGTGCAATGTCGCCTCATCTCTAGCTTTCTTTTTTAACTTACTATAAATGACACTCTGCTACAAATCTTTTCCTTTGACTTTGTAATAACATGAACAAATTAGTTCATTAGTTCTTTGGACCCAACACCTGAATGTAAACTCCTATGAGTAGTAGACTCGTCTACTTCATCATCTTATGCTCTATACCTCATTCATGCTAGCTTGCATTTTGACACTCTTCAATCTCTTGCTCTCCAAGTTTTAGTTGAGTGTCAACTCAGTCTTTGCCTTCACAACTGCAAGAACTTGAGGGTAAGGCTTGATATTACACTTCCACCCAGCAAGGTGATGCTCGGAACAAGTAATACCCTTATTCACAGTTTCCTTGCAGTAGTTGCATTAAATGCAATTGCTGTTATTTGTAACCAACTTCTCATCAAATACCCAGAATTGATCTCTTCCAGTAGGTGCCACAGAAAGAGATGTCTCACTTGATCCAACAAAAGAAGTCATTCCAAGAAAGAGTGCATACCAAAAAAAGTAAATAACATGACAACAATTAACAAACCAATATCTTATTAGATTGTTAGAAAAAAAATAAGACAACATCAGAAAAAAGAATATCTAAACTTCATTAGATCAAATATCTACAGTCATCATTCATTCAATATTTCAAACCAACATTCTATTTATCCTATGGTATTTTGAATCATCGGTATTATACAAATATACCATTATCAATTAATTTATCATTCAAAGTGAATAATCCAAGGCTTCTTATGAAATGAAACAAGCATTCTATTTATCTTACAAGTGACCATTTGAATTATCAAACCAACATTTTATTTATTAGATAGAAAAACAAACCAAGGATCATATGTTGTTGAATCAAACAACTCCATATCATCATTCATCATTCACCATGGCTTCATCATGCAATGCAAAATGAAGTTGGTTAACTAGATTAATTGTGGGGTATCTTAAAGCAACATATGTTGTCAATCAGAATGATAAAACAATTTATTGATAAGTAATTTTGTGTCCTTTTTAAGACAAATTTTAATTTTTAAACAAAATAAAGAAATGAAGCCCATTCTATAATCTATGAAAATATTGTGTAAAGCGAGGCATCATATCTATGCAATAAAGATCACACACGTCAATAGGGAGATTCATAAAAGGAAAAGAGATATCAGGGATCATTATTGTATTGCTCATATGCTACTAACTGTTTCCTTTATGCATAGGGCATCAAAACATGGTAGGCCTTGTAGAAAAATATACTGCTTTATTGAAGGTACCCAACTACAAAATTCTCAAACTGAGGTCTCTCAATATCAAGGCCCGTCCAAATGATAGATCTAATGTAATTTTCTCTCATTTAAATCGGACAGCAATTGCAAAAAGACGTTACGCCTCATCAGCCTTAACGTCATAATGGTAGTTCAAGCCTTATGATAAAGCTAAACCAAGCTTAAATTTTAATATTTAATCTCAACAGAGAAGCTAGAGAAGAATGGTGAAAGGCTCGTTCTGAGAGTAATTAGGTCGGCGAGTTGTTTCAGATTTTAAAAAATAATAATAAAATAAGTTCATTTTATTCAAAACATTATGCACCGAAAAAAACAAAAAAAAAATGTTGTTTTGGGGGTCAAAAACCAATAAACAGGCTGATATCTACAATAGTGACTTGCGGAACTAGAATGGAAAGGATAGGGGATTGGGGGGGATGATTGAGGATAGCCGGCCTAGAAAAATTAGGGATGGAGAGGGGTTGGTTGTAATGGGGAGGGTCAAGGGAAGGCTTACAAATGCAAGATAGTACTTCTTGGGGGCTACAAACATTGAAATAGGGTGACTGGATGGGTCGGCTGCAGGTGGGCAGGAGGAGGCTAGGGAAGGTCGATTATTGAAGGAAGGGCTGGGGAAATGTTAGAAGGGAAGTTCTAGACAGGGAAGCTAGGTGCCATGAGGATCAAATAGTGAATGGATGCAGATCGAATTAGACTATAGGGGGCGGCTGGAATGTATTAGGGTTGGGAGAGGTGGAAACAATAGAAACAAAGAGGGAAACAAGGAGGAAGATAATACTTACGAGTCGGCACCTAGAACCCGCAGAGTTGACACCGCAGATAACTGGTGGATCAAAGATGATGTCTCCAAAATTTGTGATGAAGAAGAAACGAGCTCCTACACTTGTTTAAATAGACTAGACACTCTATGACAACCATCGTGAACGGCTTAAACCACACAATCATGAAGGTTGTTGAATCTCCCTAAATAAAAATGCTAAAAATACATAAAAAAAATATAGAAATGTCGCTCTGAACGTGACTACCACTCATATTATAAATCATATGATGTCAAATATGCCACGTGATAAACTAGCCTCGAACAGGCTCAGAAACTCATGCTCATAACAGTAGGGCTGATCCCCATCAGTTGATATCTCAATTTCAATTTGATCCTCTAGTCAGATGCATTTGATGCACCTGCATTTTACTAGTACTCAGAAAATACAAGAAATTAGTTAATACAACCATTAACCAATAAAAAAATCAGGACCTAATGGAATCCGCTTATCAAGGTAACATTATACAGAATGAATTTAAAAATGATATCTGACTAAAGGTGGAAAATACTTGATAACTCAGGAAAGTATATTAATATAATGAATACACTATAAACAACAGTTGTCTTTAATTTAATTTGAGAAAATCCAACATCTGTACAAGTATGCTATATTTGACAATTTCAGATGGATTAAAAGTTCCACAGGAAGATTTCAAATTATGAAAACAAATAAGGTGGATTTTACTGGCCAGATAATTCAAATAGGCCCAAAATTAATAGAAAATTCAGTATTAGTTAATGCAGTTTCTAACTTGAGAGTTTACCATCAGAAGCAAGCAACCAATCCAAAGCAATAGTGCCTCCATCAGATACAGAGTATAGCTGCCTGTTTTATAATGTAATCAATGGCATAGTAGTAAGCAGACAGTATTCCTCTACAATTTATGACAACAAGAAAACTATGCAATTTTCAAGGGCTGCTTAATTCAATTAGTTTAAGATTTCAATCTCAACAGTACATTGTATTTGGAAGTGTTATTGTATCAGAAGACATCTAGACAACCTAAGTTGTGCTAGTACAAAATTTATAAGAAGCCAATGATATCATTAGATGTTGCTCAATTTAGTGAACATATAGATGGCACTATTTCAGTAACATGTTTTAAAAGATGAAAGCAAATAAGCTGCTCGCATGCTTTTAATAAGTAACACTGCATTACAATGTTGGATCGTGTAACGCTCTTAGAGGGTGGTGAATAAGGGATTAATAACTATTATAAAAAAAAATTGAAATAAGAAACACTTTGATTATTAGAACAATAAATTCAGCGATGAAACGTCTTTAAAGATCAATAGAAAGACATGAATAAATTATATTAAAGATGATTACAAAATCTATATCTTCATAAAGCTGAAAAATCAAGGCGGTGAATAAAAACTCGGTTGATTTTTTTATACCGACTCACCCATTGAATCGGTTAGTCTTACTTTATCTATTCTGAGATAGGCCTCGAGTCCACCTAAACCCAAACCTCAGTCTAGTCTCCTAACAGGCTAACATACGAGGTGAATTATCCCCCCAAGCCCTACAAAGACATAGACGCCTAACACAAGAGGCGAATTTGGCAACGAACAAAAAGTATCAAACAACAAATAAGGTGTAAATTTGTTATACTTAGATATAAGTGGGATGCAAATTTGGCCCAGGCTCGGTTGCCTAGACCGGTTGCCCGGCCCAGGTCTTCCCAGGCCTGATTAGGCCTGAGCCTGATTAGGCCAGGCCCAGGCCAGGCCGAAGGGGGCCCACCAGGCGCCCTTATTTGGCCAGGGCCCAGCCTGGGTCCTGGCACGGGCTGGGCTCGGGCCCACCTAAAAACCAGTTTAATGATGGGTTGGCGCCCAACAATCCTGCTGCCAAACGGCAGTATTTGCTGCCATTTGCAGCAAGCCTTGCTTTTGGGGGCCTGCTTGGGCGCGTTCTTGTGGGTTCAGGTAGACCCCCTTTTATTACAAAGGCTCGGGCCTGGCCTGGGTTCCGGTTTGAGCAAGCCTCGAACTAGGCCCAGTGGCAAAAAACCCGGACCCAGAGGGCCTGAGCCCGATCTGCGCCCGGGAATCCCCCTAGATATAATTATACATTTATATTTAATTACAATATATATAAACTCTATTGCATGTATTGCCAGTTTCTTCTGTCGGGACGTTCGTGTTACTCCGCCACAGCCTTGAGTGCTTCGGCAGAGGGCAGTGGTACCTCTAGCAGGGTTGCTAGAGATGTCGACCATGTACAGGTGGTACGGTAACTAGCATCCACTGATTCGTCGGTCAGAAAGTTGGGCAGTTAAGGTGCCCGAGGTCACCAACAACATTGTCTCACGGACGGAGTTAGACAACAACTCCAAGAAGGCAAGCAAATCCTCCACCAAACCACCTTGCCATGATTTTATATCTAATTACTTATTTTGTATCTAAAACTTATTTGTAATCCAGACTATCCAGTGTGTGTATGGGTGTGTGTATATTAGTTACTTAAATATATATATATATACTTATATATATACATACTTATATATATATACATACTTATATATATATACTTATATATATATACACATATATTAGGAAGCGTTTCGTTGTTACTGTGATATGTTCATCAGTTCCCTTTTTTTTAATTCCCTCCAAAAAATTTTCGGCTTAAAACAACAACGCAGACTTTGGAAAAAAATTGAACAGAGAAAGAGAGCGGGAGGGGGACGGCCATGGGGACAGGTCAGAGAAAGAAAGAGAGAGAGGGAGTGGGGGAGGGCGCACACGTCATAGAAAGAGAGAAAATCAGAGGGAGAGGAAGAGAGGGGAGAAAAGGAGCAGAGCCCGCATTCATAGAGAAAGAGAAGGAAAGAGAGGAATAATATTAATAATTTATTTTATTTTAATGTGGTTAAAGTTAAATATATTTAAATCTATTTATAAATTAATTATAGTTATCTAAATTATTAATATCATTATATTATAATTATGTAAATTATTAATATCATTATATGATGCGAACATTTTTGCAGGAGTTTCGCCCGTGCTGGATGCTCTCGGGCGGGCTTCGCCCGTATCCAGGAGGGCTCCGCCCGCATGAAATTCGTGCTCACTGCTCCCACCCCCGGATATATTAATATTTAGTAATATAAATATATATTACAGTTGTCGTTGGTTGGCCATTCAGCTGTTTTTTTAAGTTTAAAATTGATATTATTATATATTGATAATATATATATATTATGTATTATATTTAACAGTAATACAAATTATAAATTTGAATATAAATATCATTATGTAAATTATAAATATCATTATTTGATACGAGCATCTTCGCACAAGCTTCGTTCGTGCTCAATTCTCTAAGGCGGGCAAATCATGCGGGCTCCGCCTGTATGAAACTCGTGCTCGCCGCTCACACCCCACTGTCACGACATATTTAATTTGTCGCTAGATCACTTTGACAATAAGGCGCGAGTGGCGAACATGGGCTTCATGCGGGCAGAGTCCGCCTGGATGTGAGCGAAGCGCGCCTGAGAGCATCCAGCACGGGCAAAGCAGTGGTCGGAAGACCTCTTTTGGCGCTCTATTGTAACGGTTATAACCTATTTGATTGATCAATAATATCATACACAGACGCACGGCTAAAGTTCAGGTTGTGTGAAATCTAGCCTCGCCGCAAATGGCACCTTTTCTCTTCTCGTAGATGTCTTAGTAGCTAGAGATCCCACGACATCTCATTGAGATCACGCGCAGATCTCGGTAGCCAGAAATCCCGCGACATCTCCCTGAGATCTCGCGTCTCCACTCGCAGCCCGAGTATCCCACCACTCACATTACCCCCACCGCCCCTCTGTGATTTTTCCGTTGTGGAACTTGGGGAACACTTTTCACCCCAACAAATAACATTCATTTGGTTCCAAATGGAGAGTGTACCCATTCACCCACTCCACCCCCACCCCTCCTTCCCCAAACAACTTTATTGGGAAAAAAAGCAAAGAACCATAGGAAAATGTTGGGAAGATGTTAAATGCACGAACAAATATGCTCACTGAGACTTTGTGGAAATCCCTCTCCATAATCTACCATAAGCAATTTTTACCACCTGTGACCATGCAAGCCACTTCACATTAAATGAAGAGACGGCATGAAAATTATATGTTCATGTAATGTGCTTCGAGAATGACTTGCAATAAATGTATAAGGTTTTTAACAGCTCCAATTTTAGATCTAATCATTCAAAAAACATAGATAAGAATATAGAACAGAAGAAAACAGCAACCTTCTGTAAGTAAAGACAGGAGGCCTGCCATAGAAATTCAGGAAGGCGATCTGTAAATGGGGACTCGCAAGCCATGGTGTAGCCAAGTACCTGCACACTCATTCACATCGAGCATAATCCAGAAATCAAAACACCATCTCAAAAAAAAACTATCAGAAATAATCATCAGAGTACCGCGGCACTGACCTCCCATGAAGAACCCGGCACTTGGAAACTATATCCTCGTAGATCTTGGAGCCGGGATTAAAGGTTAAGCTCACGGGATCTCCCATGAATCCGCGAAAGAAATATCCGATGAAATGGAACTCCAGAAAATCGTAGAGGAACACAGCGAGGACGATGAGAAGCGCGGAGATATAGACAGACGCTGGCATCATCGACGCGGCCACAATAAGGAGCCCTGTGACTGATACATCCCCCTCCGGCACGGCGGTTTCCATTGCCGGACGACCGAGAGCTGCCGGAGCAGAAGATCTATCTGCTCGCCGAGCCGAAGCCGAGAGATCGATTTTCTGAGTGACGAAAATGTTAGCTCCACCACGTTGGGTTAGCCCCGCACACGCTCCGCCTCCCCGCTCTTTCTTTATCTACAAGCGTGTAACAGGCACCAGCCTTCGTCTCTTGTGGCATTCGGCGGGGTGCGACAATCGGCGGGATGCGACATTTGCAGGGATGCGATATTTGCCGGTGGTGCGACATTTATCATGGGACGACATTTGTCGTGGGCGGCGACATTTGTCGTGGACAGTACCCGCCCCTATGGTCTCGCGCGACAGTACCCGACCGATGACGGCGGGCTCCGCCCGATGACGGCGGGCTCCGCCCGCTCCCGGCGGGCTCCGTCTGCTCCGTAACATATGCATATGAGTACTCAAAATGACCGTAAAAAATATAAATCAAGAATACAATTTTTATTTTGTAAAACAAATTATATTTTAACGTTAAAACATTAATTTTTCTCTTGTCATTTCTAGCTAGAGACAATAGGTTTAGGATATCTAGTGTTTTTATTTTTTGTATTTTAATATTGTAAAGTTGTGTAATTACCTAAAAGGATATTGTCTTTATTATATACTAATATAAAGTTTGGTATAATTGTGTAATTATGAATACAACTATAAGGGCTATATAGGGACATCAGACAATGTTTCACCAAAGAATAGTTTTCGTATATTAGTAGAGATATATATACATATAATATATAATCTCTCCCTTTCTCTCTCCCTCTCTCTATTCCTCCCCCTCTCTCTCCCTCTCCCCAGCACACTCTCCTATTTAGCCTGTAGGTTTAGGATCCCTATAATTTTTTATTTTTTTAATAATTAAATAATGAATGACTTTAGAAATAGTGATTGAGATTTAATAACCGTAATTACTACGATAGCTTTTAAAAGCACGGATTTAAAAATCATTTCATATTTCTTTGTATAGTAGAGATATATGAGTTTGGAATATATATAAGCTTAAGCTTTTTTAAGTCTAGAAAAGCTTGAGCTAGTTCTCCCATAATATAAGTTGGAATTAGGCAAATAATATATGCATTTTAATGCCAAGAATGAGATCTACAACTTTCATGTTGAATATTTTTCCAAAATTTGCACGGTTTAGCCGGAATCTGGCCCGAAAGATTGATGGCTCGAATTTTGAAATTTATTATTATATTCTTTTCGAGTCAGAATCCTTTCGGGCAAGATTCTGGCCAAGCCGTGCAAATTTTGAAAGAATGTTCAACATTAAAGTTTTAGATCTCGTTCTTGTCTATAAAATGCATATATTATTTGTCTAATTCCGATATGTATTGTAGAAGAATCAGCTTAAGCTTTTTTAGACTTAAAAAAGCGTGAGCTTATATATGTTATTATGTATATATATACACGAGTGACAGGCACGGGCCTCCGGCCCGAGGGCCATGCGCCACAGTACCCCCCGGGCTTCGCCCGCACCGACGTTGTTTAAATTTAAGAATTTAATTAATTCTTAAATTATGAAACAGAAAATTAAACAAATTAAAAAAAATGAAATATTGATAGGGATAAATAAAAATCATGTTTGATATGTAAGCAGCAGCTGTCATGACCTATTGGATAAGGATATTGATTTCAAATTAGGGGTTGGCGGTTCGATTCTCATCGACGGGGGGATTTTAAATTGTTTTTTTATTTATTAAGTTTTTTCTAAAAGTTAGTCCCACACCGTTGGTTAAAGAGTTTTATTCACCTATAAATTATAGGATCCTAGTGCTTAATTGAAATCGAGCGGGCTGTATGATTGGGCGGGCTAGGGCATACATGCTGTCTATATGAAGAGCGGGTGTGTATTGGGCGGGCCCACGTGATTGATGTTTTTTTCATAGTTCTACGGACAAATTTGTAATTTCACATAGATTTAGGACCATAGTAGTAGGTTTAGGAACCCTACTAAAAATGGAGAGAGAGGGTGCGTTTGATCAGACGGCTGCCGAATAATGCATTCAGATCGGACGGTCAAAATCACTCCAATGAATTTTTATTTCATGAGTTTGATACTTCTATTATAGTGGTATATATATACGAGCATCTTCGCACGAGAATCACTTGTGCTCGATGCTCTCGGACAATCTTCGGCCGCTTCTAAGCGGGCTTCGCCCGTGCTCATTGTCTCGCTGCGGGCTGCGCCCGCACCAAAACGGGCTACACCCGCAACATATACATATGAGTACTCAAAACGACCGTAAAAAAATATAAATCAAGATTACAATTTATATTTTTTAATAAAATGTACGCTTTGTCATAAAAAATTTAATTTCTCTCTTTCTCTCCCTCTCTCTCATATAGCTTTAAGAGCCTTATTAATATTCTTTTTCCCTCTCACCCCTCTCTCTTCAATCTTTCTTTTCTCTATTCATCTAAAGGCTGAGATTTAATATGCTCTTTGATCAAACGGTTGAGGGGAAGTATTTGGTGTGCTTGAAGATATGTATATTGATATATATGGTAGATATATATATATATAATATGGTCGGATTATGTGAGTCATTGGATTGTTGACCGGACAGTCCACAGTCAGTGGCGGAGCCAGGATTTTATCTCAGGGGAGCGGAAATTAATATTTAAAAATGTATCACAAAATATATATATATATATATATATATATATGCATAATAAAAATTAACGTTCACTTACAATCAATCATAATTGCCCTCGACGTGTTTTCATTGCATGAAAACGCTGAATAATCGACTCATTTTTAACTAATTTGAATTTGTTTCTTTCAATGTTGGTCAATAAGCTGTCATTAAACCATTCATCACTCATTTCGATTGCGTAAACGTGACTTTATAATCTTCATTTTGGAGAATGTTCTTCTCACTGTAACTGTTGCAACTGACAATAATAATGTCAATTTAATCAGCCTGAATACTTGAGGATATATCATATCCAATTTGAACTTAACAAATTATTTTGCTAGATCGCTAATTCCCGTAAGATTCAAAAATCCAGCTTGGGATGATGCATCTAAAATGTAAGTTTTAAGCTAACTTTGAAAAGTTATAAGCTGCATTTGAGAGAAGTCTGAAGGATAGAATTTGGCAAGACACATCAACTTCTGTATATCAAACACTACAAATTTTTCACTTGGATCTAAACAAGCCAACAAATCAGTGGCTCTGTGTTGACTTCATTAAACCAATAGTTTAATTCATTCAGTTGCAAATCAATAACTACATAAAAGACTTCAACACAATAATGTAGATTAGTTCTTTCTTCTACCTTTCGTCTTGATCTTCCCAAAACTTTAAAATTTTCCTCCATTTTTATTACTTCTATCTTATGAATCTCATAAAATAATGTAACTTTTTCTATCAAATCTAACCAACTATCATCTCTAAATTTTTGCAGACATTTTTTAGAAACATTGACTAAGTGCATAACATTTATTATATTCCGATCTCTCTTTTGTAATGTCTATAATAATTCATTCGTCATTCCTAAAATATGTTTTATTAGATGCAGATTGAATGCGAATTCATATGTTTGAACAAAAGTTAAAATAGCAGATGTATCTGATCTTTTCTTGAAATCTGATCCATCTAATCTTATGTCATCTAACACATCAACAACTGAAGAAAACATAAGTATCAGACTCACTAAAGAAGTATAATGTGATCACCAACGAGTATCTTCAGCTCTTTTGATACTTGTTTCTTGATTTAAACTTTGACTATTATGAATTTTTCCATTATCCAACGCTATAGTAATTCTAGCAATCTCCTTCTCTCTAAGTTTATCTCGTCTTTGGCATGAAGCTCCAACAATATTAGAAATATTGCTAACCAGAGTAAAGAGCATAGAAATTTGACAGACATTATTTGCTACAGCTATAAGTGTTAGTTGTAATTGATGAGCAAAACAATGTACATAATACGCAGATTCATTTTCCCTTAATATAAAACTTTTAAGGCCTCTGGATTCCCCATGCATATTACTTGCTTCATCATATCCTTGTCCACTTAGTCTTGAAAGTGTCAAACCATGAGTAGAGAATAACATATATATTGTTGCTTTTAAGGATAAAGATGTTGTATTGGTGGCATGAACAATAACAAAAAAACACTCAATAATACTTCCGGTCTTGTCCATATAACGAAAAACAACCGTCATTTGTTCTTTAATTGATATATCACAAGATTCATCAACTAATATTGAAAAAAAGTCATCACCAATTTCTGAAACTATGGCCTCTCTAATCTCACAAGCATTCACACTTATTATATCTTTTTGAATCTGAGGTGATGTTAATTTATTATTTTTTTGAGCATTTTTAAGGTTACTTTTGCAATATCTTCATTGTGCTCTCTCAACAATTCTAAAAACTCAAGAAAATTTCCCTGATTATTAGATATCGCTGATTCATCATGACCTCGAAAAGATAGTCCTTGATTCAACAAAAATCTAATAACATCAATTGATCTTGTTAAACGGGCATGATACTCTGCTTTAACAATATTTGTTTGCTTAGATAATGCAACTTGAACTTGAGTATTTTGACTTATAAGATCATGACATTTTTGCAAAGCTATGTTATGTGCACTAGCATGGAGCCTACATTCATTTGTAATTTTTCACTTTTTTTCCAACGAGATCATCCCGTAGTGACAAATGTGTTTCCATCTCCTTGATCTCTGTGTTCACTTTAAACAAATAACAACACAGACAAAATGCAACATCTTTTCCAATACTGTACTCTAACCAATTGTTATGCAAGTTAAACCAATCTGAAACAAAACGTCTTGGATCTTTGCCAAAATAAGTAAACTTAAAATTATGATTTCTTGGTTTGCATGAGTCTTTTAGCCAATAAGCCCTTCGAACTTGATCTCTTATATTCACATAATAATCAGAAATCATTAGTCTTAATTCAGAATCTGAAATTAACTCATCCAAATTAAACTGTTCACGATTTGTTTTAAGATGTTTGAATTGACTTGATTCACTAACAATTACACAATCTTTCTTCTCTGAAACATCAACACAAGAATTTGGAATAGCTTCTCTATTTGGAACATCAGAATTAGATTGTTCATCTGATTTTAATTCTTTTTAAAATACTTTTTCATTCTGGAAAAATAAAAATTTTATCTAAAAAACAAACATTATTAAAGAGTATAAGAGTATAAGAGATTAAAAAACAATATTTTACATGGGTTTCCTATATCCATACCTAATGTCTTGTGATTATGAATGAACCAACTTTTCCTCAGATTTCACAGTGAGGCTCTTGGACCTTGGTTTCAGTTAAAAACAGTGGTGCGATCTGAATAGATCAATACGAGAACAGATATTCAATTCTAAATGAATTAACTTTAAATATTAAATAACACAGAGTATTCGAAGAAAAAACAGGATGAATCAACAAAACAGCTAAGAATTAATGATTCACAATAACAAATCACTGAAATCAGCAGGAGAAATTATACATTTCAGAAGGATAAAAATGCATGCCGATAAAATATCATGAGCTCAGCAGGAGTAGAAAGGAAACCCTAATTAAGGCATACCTGGGCACGCGCCCGGATTGAAAATTAAATAGACAGACTTTAGACAATGATTTTTATAAAAAATCTCTGTCTAAAATATTATAATTTTTTATTTAAAATGACATTTTTTAATTTAAAACGACAAAAAAGATAAATTTTTAATATTTTAGACAGCAGTTTTTTTAAAGTATTATAAATTTTTTTTATATTTAAATCAATATTTTTTTAATTTAAAACGACAAAAAATAAATTTTTAATACTTTAGACGGTTGTCTAAAGTATTATTATAATTTTTTTTATTTAAAATGCGATTTTTGAAAATAGGTCTACTATATGACATTTTTATGAAAAGTATTCAACATGAAAGTTATAGATCTTGATGAGATCTAAAACTTTCATGTTGAACACTTTTTCAAAAAATGTCATACAGTAGATCTATTTTTAAAAGGCGTGTGTAACCTGGATTTAAATAAATCCAGGTTCCGCGTTTTTACATAGACCATTTTTTTTATATTCTAGATTGCGGTTTTTATAAAAAAAATCGTTGTCTATAGTTAGTGCCAGGTTTGAAAAAAAAAATTTGAGGGGGGGCGCCCCTCCTCGACCTAAATTGGATCCGCCATTGCACACCGCCACCACGTCAGGTCTGTCCAGAAGACCAAGTTTTGCCGGCTCCTCAAGGAGTGGAGGAAGCAAGATTGTCAGAGAAGGACAGAGGCCGGCCACGCCCAGAGCTGTCTCATTCTCATCTCTCTAAGTGTAACGAGAAGTGGTCTGTCGCCCTTGCTTTCGCCCAAGAAGCCTTGCAATAAACTCTGAAATAATGAAAGTTAGGTCGGCATCATACTGACTGCATGGTTTTTCACTCCGATTGTGAGTTTTTCACGTAATCAAGTCTCTGTCTCACTAGCCAGTGAATATTTGATTGTTTGCACGCTCGACTGCTCAGCGAGATAAAACGGTTCAGAAGGCTCGGTCTAGCAGAAGCCTCGAACGATCCGCAACAGAAATATTTATGTTGGCTTCATTTCTTTGTTCATTTGGGCATGACGGTGAGAAATTTGAGGAAGAAACCCAAAATTCTAGGAAATGTAGTTTTAGTACTCTTTTTTTTAGCTCAATATAATATTATCTTCATGCTTAATATATAAATTTATGAAAGTTGATGTGGGATTTAGGTCAACAACTACAAGTAGATGGTAGATCTCATTTTGACACCCACTAATTACTTTTGTCAAGTGAATCATCAATTGGAGCTGTTGGTTGAAGTTTGGGTTTTATTATGACAATAAGAGGCTAAGATAAGCCTACTAACTCCTTGTTAGATCCCCCCCCCCCTCGGGAAATAGACATCGTTGAGGGAACCATATCGCACACCCTCATTGACCCATAAATGGTGGGGTGACTAGCGGAGCAGAGGTATGAACGCCTTACCTCTCTCCCGCCATATTCCCCTAATGCTACGAGTCAATAATAGGGTTCAACGAATGACCATCACATCACAATCAGCTCGTATATAAACAAAGTAGCGGAAGTAACAAACAATGCAGTAGTCTCACATAATAAGACAGAAAGGAAAACAACAAACAGTAAGTATAAACACAGAGTCCGAATGGAAGCCAAAGAATCCAAGTACATTTATAAGTATAAAGACGTGACACTGCGACTAACAACACGCGCCGACCGGGTAATAGAAAAGTAAAACTAAGCTAACACTACTCTAGTCTTCGGCTCCTTAACGTGTCCTCGTCTGAGAGTCTCCATCATGCTCCGCCTGCCACACCTAAACAAGGGACGTCTACTTAAAAAATTGTCATAGAAATGACTAGATGACTCCACCCCCTCCCCCGAGCCCTACATGCTTGAGGAGGGATGAGCTAGTATTCCTATAATAAGTCTCAGAATGACACAAATATGTCTATATGTGCAATATGAGCAAATGGCAAGTGCTAAATGCAAGAAGTAAATTTAAACTTAGATTAATAAAAGCTATAAACTCCTCTTTGTGTACTACCATAGCGATGCCATATTAACTCATATGTAACACTAGTCTTGCAAGTTTATAGTTATACTAATATAATATATTGTAAGGTTTGTAAAAAGATTATTAATATGCACATCATTGATTATTACACACACATCACAAATGCTTTATGTCAACATAGAACTATAGTTCACTGTTTTTCGTGGGCAGTTAACATCACTAGCCCCACATATCGTGGCTAGACGATGGCAATGGAGCGGTGCATCTCCGATTCCAGGCCGCCCACACACAAACAATCCTAGGCCCCAACATAAAGCCCATAGACGTACTATACACTCCCCGTCAATGTAGATGGTCACAATCCTCTCAATCACTGAGGGTCGGCCTCTAAGCTCTCTATCAGTGTCGGCCAAGTAGTGTCAGCTCACCCGCCACCAAATAATTCATTTATTTATTTAACACTCCATGACATAGAATGATAGTTCACCATTTTTCATGGGTAGCTAACCTCACTGGCCTCACACATCGTTGCCAAACAGTGGCAGTGGTGCGGTGAGCAATCCTAGGCCCCCAACATACGATCTGTAGACCTAAAAACACCTCTATCTTAAATATGAGGTGATGCTATTAGCAGTCCTACGATAGCTATTCACAGTTTTAAAAACACCTATTTGCAATCCTAAAAACACTTAAATTCACTGAACTGCGAATACAAATGAACTCCATTTACCCGTTGTAAAACTGCTTATAACATTGCCCTATTTTTATAAATATAAAACTCCGTTTGGCGGAGTGGTTGCGGTCACGAACGCAGTGGTTATGAACCATCGTTCGTGAATACCCCAACCTCACCCAAGTATCTTCATCCGCTTTTATGTTTAAAACTAGTTTTCTTGGTAGCGGTCACAACCAGTATTGCAAAAAACATACATTGTATGATGGTCGCAAAAAAGCCACGCCAAACGGAGCCGGACCTTACATTTCACCGGTCAAGCGGTTACGACCGCATGAACCGGACCTTAAATATAAGGTCCGGTTCATGCGGTCGTAATCGTTTGACCGGTGAAAATAAGTCCCCCCCCCCAAACGGAGACTAACTGTTTAATAAACCAATCCTCTTCTTCATAAAAACTCCATTTATTCTTTCAAAAATCTCTGATTTTATTCTCGCTGTACAAACTACATGATAGATATAACAATTTTAGGCACTGGAAGAATTAGTATAAGAATTTATATGCCTTCAACAATTTTTCACATGGCTGCAAAATGAATTATTCATGTCAGACTTTACAAGAGGTGAAAGAAGGATGCAAATATTATTCAAATAGAGCTGCTGTGCCTGCAAAGTAGCTCAAAGAAGAAACAACAGATTTTTTTGAAGGCACAGCAGTCACAAATCAATGGCCACTATGCCTGTAAAGGAGTATTGATCTGTAAATGGCAGCAAGATGCAAGAAAACAATCAGCAGAATGAATGCATCGTCGATAAAGCCGATAACACCTAAGATCCCTGTGCAAGAAAAATAATCGATGAATCAAAGACGGAGATAAGGATTATAAAAGACGAAGATTATCTGAGAATTGATTGCAGAATTACCTTCTGGAAGAAGGTCGATAGGACTCAGAACATAGATCACACTCAGTAACATCTGCAAAATACAACAGAGTAGAGAGTATGTTGAAGAAGAGGATTAAAATAAGTTTACCGGTAAATATTACTGAATCATTGTCAAGACAAGGGCAGGGCAGCTCGGTGCATAAAGGCATTTCCATGCAATGAGGGTCCGGGGAAGTGTCCCTCCACAAGGGTGAAATGTAGGCAAACCTTACCTTGCACTTTTGCAAGAGGCTGCTTCCAGGGACTCGAACCCGTGACATCAAGGCAATAAGGCAACACCTCAAGCGAAGGCTCCCCTTCACAATTCACATGTAATCATTGTCAAGACAACGACAACGACAATAACAACATTCAAGCCTTTATCCCACTCTAGTGGGGCCGGCTATATGAATCATGTCTCCATTGTGCCCTATCTTTAGTCATAATCTCAATAATGCCTAAGTACATCACGTCTTTTCTTATAGTTTAATTCCAGATTTTTATTGGTTTACCCCTACCTCAGTTAACATGCCTAGTGACTAAACTCTCACAACGCCTAGCAGGTGCCTCCAATGGTCTCCTTTGTATGTGCCCAAACCATCTTAGTCGAGCTTCTCGCATTTTCTCTGCAATTGGCGTCACTCCTGTCTTATCCCTAATACACTAATTCCTAATTTTATCAAGTCTCGTGTGTCCACAAATCCACGTAAGCATTCTCATTTCCGCAACTCCCATTTTTTAATCATTGTCAAAACAATTTAAAAAAAAGATGGAGGGGGCAGTCTGATGTTTAGAGAACATAAGCATGTAATGTATGGAGAGACTAGTCATTACAGTCTTGAATCTCAATCAAGATAAGAGGCCAAACAAAGAAATTTACTATATTTCGATTTCATTTGAATCAAATTTTGAGCAAGCAAGGCTAGGCATACAATGGACAAAAAACCAATCAGTGTCAGAATCAACCTGAGAGCTCATTCGAGTTGATTCTAATTTGACAAAAAACTAAGGGTATGTTTGTTTGGACAGAATTCGAATTGATTTCAAGATTTGAGATCAATTTTAAATCCTTGAGAATTAAAATTAGGCTGAATTTCAATTATGTTGTTTGGGTAGACAATTGAATAGAGCATGTAGAAATGAAATTGGGTAATTACTGTTGGAAAGTCAAACACGTGTCTCCTAAAACAGAGTATGAGGCATTCAGGAAGCTTTGAGCTGAGTGGAAGGCTGATGTCTGTGCAAGTTGCTGGATCGAATTCTCGAACAATCGAAGGAAAGTTTGGAATCAATTGAGTAGCGACATAAAAGGCCGAACAAACAAATGAAACCGTGGACGAAGAACTCATGCAACTTGTACAAGTAACAGGGCATCAATGGCGGAGCTGCACGTGCAAGGTGGCAGCATCTCATGGTTGCATGAAAAGCAGCAAATAAGGAAGTGCTTGGGAAGAAGGAAACCTCGATCTAAATGGCACGTGTTGAGCAGCTTTGACAAATCATACGGTCAAAGTAGGCAGGGATTTGCTTGGAGGCCAAGCAAACAGCAAGCTTGAAAGCTGCAGCATTTCCGTGAGGCTGAGGTTGGTGGCAGCACAAGAAGTCAACAATGACAGCGACATCAACTATTCGTGAGGTTTCTAAAGGCGACACCTTCACGGCGTGGCAGCATGCTTCGCGTGGCTCCAATGGCGGTGACAAACTAAACAAGAAGACAGTAGCATGAGAAGCTTGATGCCAGCCAAAATACAGTGGAGATAAAAAAATTGCCTAAGCATAAGTAGGTTCCAGGTTGCAACCTGGCTGTTTTGCATGGTGTTTTCCTGAAGCTCAAGGTAGGTAAAAAAAAATAGAGCTTAGAACTATCTTATTGATCACTGTGAATGAGGAAAAGAGTTCCCTCACAGCAGCTAAGAGGTGTGCATGGTGAGCAAAGTCGGGTGAAATGACTAGCCACAGCTATTTGCTGCATTTGCTACAATGTTTGTGTTGTGTTGGGTCCACTCTGCGTGGTGAGCAAAGTCGTGTGTTGTGAGAGGAGGTGCTGCCACTCCATCGTTGAACCATATCTCGAGCATGAGTCGGTGTGAAGCCCTAGTCACAACTTGGAAAAAGAGGCGAGAGCCACCACATCTGCAAGGAGGAACACCAAATATCTGTAAGTTTGTCGAATTTCAAATGAAATTATAAAGGGTGTGTTGCTATTTGCTGCATTTGCTACCATGTCTGTGTTGTGTTGGGTCCACTCTGTGCTTCCAATAGTAGTATCAGGGCCAGTTTTGTTCATATCAAAATAAAACATGGGAAGAAAAAAGTTAACAAGATGGAAAAGCGTATGGCAAAGGCGTATTGGAGCAGTCTAATTGCAGGAGCATCAAGCATTTTGAGTGACGTCGTATTGATCCACCCCCCATTTGGCAAGGTGGTGGAGTACAGATCCAAGGAGGCTAGATGCCTCAAAGAAATGATGGACGAGCAGAAGAACAATATGCCCAACGTCATGCAACCACAGATTCCAAGATTGATGGGAAGAAATTATGCAAGCTGGCGTATTAAAATGACAAAGTATCATAAGGCACTAGATCTATGGGAAGTCGTCTGTTATGGTCCTACTTCGCAGGTGACCGGAGGCGGAGATGACGATGGTGGAGATACTACGGAGCCGTGACCGCGGCTGCCTAAGAGGGGTTGCTTGTTAGAGGAGAGAGCCACCAAAATCTTACATTCAAAGAAATGGGAACTAGAATTCTTCTTGCTTGCTTGATACAATAACCTTAATGCCTTTATACAGGCTTACAACATATAACAAGACAAAAGATAACAATAATAACTCCTAATATCTAAACCCGGTGCTCGAGGCCTCCCTACATAATCATAAACTTACTAAAAATAATCCTAACAAGATACGCGGGTGCGCAACCCGTAACATCTCACCCTTCCTCCAAAAAGATCTTGTCCTCAAGCTTTTTTCGTTGCCCTCGTCATCAGAATCCTCGACGTGCAGGTAGAAAAGTCGGTTGCACCTGTGGCCGCGAGTGTACTGCTCGTTGCAATTAAAACATAATCCATGGGCGCGTCGTTGCAGCATCTCAGCCCGAGATAATCGGCAGACCGGTGGGGCTGGAGGATCCTCGATACGGCCTTGTTGAACGATGTTGGTGGTAGGCGGGTAGACCTCCTGTGCTAGCTAGAGGCGACGCTCGCATAGCCGAGCCAGACTCATAACAATCACTAAGTCTGGAGGAGCCTCAAACTAGACGTCCAGTCGCAGGTGGTCGCGAAGTCCAGCGATGAAAATGTCGACCTACATATCCGGGGTTAGAGGGACATGCGCTAAGAGAAGCTGAAATTGTTCCAGGTACTCGTTCACGGACCCCGATTGCCGTAGAGACGTGAGTTCGCCGAGGGGGTTGTTGCGGATAGGAGATCTGAAACGCAAGTTGCATAGCCGCTTGAAGTCGTCCCATATCAGATTCGGCCGGTCGGTGAGAAGTCGAGAAGCCCACAAAAGAACGGAGCCGAGCATATGGAAGGATGCTAGATGGATTAGGTCTGTTGTCGGAGTTTGTTGGTGGCTGAAGAATTGCTCGCACTTGGTGAGCCATCCCAAGGGTTCACTTTTCCCATCATAAGTTGGAAATTCCAATCTGGTATAACGTGTTACAATCGCAACGTCGAGGTGCGCGAGGACTGGCGGCGGTGGCTCGTGGACGGTCAAGGGCGATGATGGCTTGTGGACGGTCAGGGGCGGCGGGGCATGACAGAGAAGTGGCGGTGCCTGACTGTTGCTTGTATGATCGTGTGCGGGGGCGGTAGAAAGCTCATCGATGCGCTTAGAGAGCGCAGTAATGGCGTCCTGGTGACGGTCCGCGAGGGCAGTGAGCGCAGCTTGCTGCGCCATGACTGCCTGCAGCATGGACACAATCTGACTCAGTTGGTCAGACGAGTCACCCATAGTGTGGGCTGAGGAGCGAGAGGAGCGGGTGACAGGGCAGTTGGATAGCACCAGATCGGTTGATTGGGATCGCCCACGGGAGTCGCGATGGTGCCCAGTGATTAATAAAGTAGAGGGTGTTGGGTGCTTGGATCGGAAATGGCAAGAAGAAAACCGATGGGGGAAAAATTTAAACAACTGGGGGGAAAAGAATTTAGGCCGCTGCTAATCGAGCTGGGGTCCTGTATGCGGATAGGCAAGGGCGAAGGGGATTTAATCAGCCATTTAATAGATTAGAAATTTAAATAATGCAGGCGGTTTGGTGGGCTCAAGAGAAATGGGGTGCGGGGTTCGAGGAAGGGAGCAAGCGGAGATATACGGGTATGTATCAACAGAGAAGACCGCTGGAGGGGAAATTAAAAGGAGGTGGGGCCCACGCTTAAAAAAAGCCGGCCGAAAAGCTCGAGAGACAAGGAGACGAAAATGGCGCATGGCTCGAGAGAAGAAAGACTGGAAGGGCTTGTTGGGGAGGGACTCGAGAAGAGCAGGTCCAGCCTGGTGGGGTTCGAGAAGAGCAGGGCTCGCTAGTGGGGCTCGAGAGGAGCAGGGCTCGCCGGTGGGGGTGTCGCTGCGTCGTGTGGTCCCTGAAGGCGCGTCCCTTGTCAGCTCGACGGGGAAGCTGATCGAAAAGCCCGGGAGACAACCAGAGGGAGCCGAGGCACGCGTTGTTGGAGACACAGATAGGAGTACTAGAGGAAGGCGTTGATCGTGCCCGAGCCGTTGGAGATTCAGCGAGGAGGTCTGGACCAAAGTTGTTGAATATGGAGGGCGTCGTGACTGTTGTAACCAGACGAGGAGTTTCGTGGAGGGGGGGATCGATGAATGGAATTGTGTGTTTCCGTGGAAAAGGACTGAGAAGCTCTGATACCAAGTTGTTATGGTCCTACTTCGGAGGTGACCGGAGGTGCATATGACGATGACGAAGATACTATGGAGCCGTGATCGTGGCTGCCTAGGCGGGGTTGCTTGTTAAAGGAGAGAGCCGCCAAAATCTCGCATTCAAAGAAATGGGAACTAGAATTCTTCTTGCTTGCTTGATACAATACCCATAATGTCTTTATATAGGCTTACAACATATAACAAGACAAAAGATAATAATAATAATTCCTAATATCCAAGCCCGGTGCTCGAGGCCTCCCTACATAATCATAAACTTACTAAAAATAATCCTAACAAGATACGCGAGAGCGCAGCCCGTAACATCGTCCAAAATAGATAAGCGGAACTTGATGTTGCAACTGTAGCATCCAAAATTTACACGTCCTCTCTCATAATTACAGGATCCGATCGCAAATAATTAGGATCAGCGTCAACGACAAATCAAAGTATTTCTTCCATGTATGGTTAACTTTATGCGCCAAACGACAACTAAAATATTGTCATTAAATACTATGTATTGGAGTGCAATGATATTCTTGCAAATAAGGAAAATCTTTCTTTCTTCCTTCAATCGAAAACCTGAGTCATGAATCCCTCCCTTCCTTCTCACGACACATTTGGCAACCACAGGCTATTTCTTTTCGTCGTTTGGAACGAGAACTCGAAATAGGGTTTTCGTTTTCGATCAGAATCGTGCGCCGAACCATCCCCTCTCACGAGAAATCGTCGTCGACCTCTCTCAAGAAGTGTCGGCGTCCCAGGTCATACTCCCCCGTCCAGTCGCAGAAGTTGTTCATCATCCTTGAGGCCGACACCTCTGGACACGATCGATCTTCTCCAGCAGTCCTATCCACGTACCGTCATGCCCCTCTTTTATTCCAGTCATTGCCCTTATGTCACCTCCGTTCAAAGCTTTCAGTTAAGTCGTATGATGTTTATGCAGTTGATCATTTGCGACATCCGTGGTTTTGCGATCGAAAACATCCAGTTTAAACACTGCCATATAATACTCCACTAATAAAGAAATGGTAAGTTTTCCGGTGTTCTCGTGATTCGATTCACTTCCCCTTCCACTAAGGGCAAGATGAGGTTTCTCCTTTATCCCGAGTCTTTCCTTTTCTCCTTTATCCCGAGTCTTTCTTGGTAATGATCATTCTCCTTCATTGTGAAATAGTATTCCTAATATGTTACGAGAAATAAATGTATGCTGAATTTGTCCCCTTTAGGGTCCTTGAGGGGAATTGGGGAAAGAAAGCCGCGTAGTTAATCGAAGGAGAATACTATGTTTTAAAAGTGTTAGGGAAGACTATGTAAGGGCCCACATAATGGCCCATTTAGTTTCTCCGTCTTTCTTTATATTAGTCCCACTCCTTGTAAATGGGATTCTTCTCTCCTTCCTCTTCCTATATATATGTCCTCATACAGTGTATTTATATACTGAATAAGGATATACAAGGTTTTACCGGTTTTCCTTTACTGATTGTGTACTTCTCTACATGGTATCAGAGTCATACGATCTTACCTCGGGCGGCTACGTTTTTTTAACCGCTCGTGTCTGTGGTTTACCCTCTGGCTATCTGCGCCTCTCCTGCGGTCTCCTTCCCGCTAGCTTCTAGCGGTCTCTTCCTTCTAACCGCTCTCTCTTCTCCTTCTGTTGAACCACTCCCCTTCCGTCTCTCACCTGGCTTTTAAAGCCGTCTTCTGCTACTGCAAGGTGGGCCCCTCCTTCTCGCGCGGTCTTCTCATCATATCCGCGCGACCTCTTATTTTCTTTGCCGCACGCGTGTCTCTGCGGTCACCCGCAGCACGAGTCTTCTCGCGCGGACCTCTCTCCTCTACTTGCGGCACCTTCTTTCTTGCCGCGGCCTTTTCTAATCTTGGCTTGCCGCTTAGCCGCACTCTTCTTTCTTCTGCCAATCGCGCGGTCTGTGAATCTTGCCTCTTAGCCGCGCTCATCTCTCTTCTGTTGTCCGCACCTTCCTTGGTCTACCCACGCGGTCTGCTTCTCTCTTCTACCCGCGCGTCTTCTTGTCGCGCGGTCTGCTGGCTGCTTGTCGCGTGGTCAGTCCGCTGATGTTGCCACTGCGACCTGCTCTTCTTGTCGCGGCTTGCTAGTGTTGCGGACTCTATCCCTTGCCGTTGCGGCTTCCTCTTCTTGCCGCTGTGGATTCTCCGTAGTTGCTGTCACTCAAGCCGTAGGAATTCTCCTCGTCTTCTCGTCGCAGACTTGCCTTGTCACACGGTCTCGGCGCCTTCTGCTCTTCCCCTTGCCGCTCTCTCTAGTCGTGTGATATGGGCGCATTGTGCGACTAGGTGACACTCTTACTTAGCCGCTGTGACCGTGCAGTTGTGAACTTGCCGCTATGACCTTGCTGTTGTGATCGTGCGGGTTGCTTGTCGCACGGGCTTCTCTTGCCACCATTTATCTCTTGTCGTTGGTTCCTGCCCTTGCTCTGTGCCTAGACGCCTCTGCTAGGAGCGGATTGTGTATAGTCGCGACCTGCTCCGTCTTCTGGTGCCCGCAGCTGCCCGTGGATCTGCCACTACTGGTCGTTCCTCTGTTCGCTGAGGTTGTTCGACTGGTCGCCTAGGCTGGCCTTTGTTATGGTCATCCATGCTCCATACAGTGTTCATGCTGATATTGCCGATCTGCGCACTCAACTACAACGACTACAAGCGCTAAAGTGCAGTTCATCTGGATTTGTTGTGTCTATTTCTGATGGGGGTATTTCCTGTCTTGCCCACGGATCCTCCTAGATCATGGACTATGGGGCCACACATCATATTACCCCAACAAAACCATCATGATACTTGAACTTTGCGCATCCTCAGTTCATTACTGGCGCTAATGGGAACACAACTCCAGTCGCTGGATCCGCTGATGTAACTCTTACCTCGGCTCTCACTCTTCACTCGATTCTTCATGTTCCTAGCTCGCCCTTCAATCTCCTATCAATCAGTCATCTTATACAAGATCTTGATTGTTTTGCGACTTTCCCTTCTACCTCTTGTGTTGTGCAGGATCGCTGAAAGCAGACGGTTATTAGTGAAAGAAAATTGGTTAATGAGTTTTACATCTTGGACCTCCAGCCCCCCGTTCTCTCCACTATTAGCTCTATCGATTGACATCGGCGCCTTGGTCATGCCCCTCTGCGCATTCTCCAAAAAGCTCTTCCAGATATGTCCTTCAATGAATTCACATGCGAGTCATGTATCTACGACAAACACCATCGATCTACCTTTTCACCACATTGTACTCAGAGCAGTGCTCCTCTTGTTTTAGTTCGTTCCGATATATGGGAACTCTATAAAACTGCCAGTGTTTCTGACTATCGTTACTTCGTTACCTTCATTGACGATTACTCTTGTGTCACATGGTTGTATCTTCTTCATGATCGATCTGAATTGTCTCGTGTCTTCCGTACCTTTATCCTTATGACTCGCAACCAATTCTCTACAACAATTAAAACACTTCGCACAGATAATACTAGTGAATACACAGGACATGCGTTTTCCGACTTGTGCACTGAAATCGGCATCATTCATCAAACCTCCTGTGTCTACACTCCTCAACAAAATGGTGTCGCCGAACGCAAGAATCGTCACCTTCCGGAGGTTGCTCGCACCATTATGACCCAAATGAATGTTCCCACCATCTGCAGGAATTTCGCAATCTCTACGGCCTGCCACCTCATTAACCGCTTGCCCTCCTCTATTCTCCATTTTCAAACTCTTGTGTCCCTTCTTTTTCCCTCCACACCCATATTTGCAGTCACTCATGTTTTCGGCTGTTTTTGCTATGTTCACAACCTTGGCCACTCGCTTGACAAGCTTGCCCAACGTGCAACAAAATATATGTTCGTTGGGTACTCCTTTAATCAGAAAGGTTACGTCTGCTACTCTCCCAATGATCGAAAGACTGTTACGTCAACCGACGTTACCTTTTTTGAGGACCAACCCAATTACTCTCAACCCCTTGACCCTCTACTTCTGTTACCGTCTCCTCATCTGCAGCCAGTTGTTCCTGTTCCTTCGCTATTACCACCTCTACTCCCCACTCCACCACCCTAACCACCTAAGCCACCTATAATCCATGTGTACACTCGTTGTCCGTCCTCTTCTACTGCCCCGAGCTCGTTCTCTTCTACTAATGACAGTCTGTGTCCCAATGATCCGGCGGCGCCCTCTACAGCTCACCCAATGGCAAATTATGTCTCTTTGCATCGCCTGGCCCTGCCACTTCACACTCTTGCTACTTTATTATCCTCTATTTCTATCTCTAACTCTGTGCAGTAGGCTCCCCAACATCCGGTCTGGCAGGAAGCCATGGACGAAGAAATGACGGCCCTCTGGGCTAATCAGACATGAAATCTAGTTTCTCTCCCTCCTGGGCAAACTACTGTGGTTTGTAAATGGGTCTTTGTCATCAAGCATGCTCCGGACGGGACTATCGATCGGCTCAAGGCTCGACTTGTGGCATGAGGATTCACCCAACAACAAGGCCTGGACTACGAGGAAACTTTCTCGCCGGTTGCCAAACTGAACTCTGTTCGGGTTCTAATTTCACTCGTTGTCCACCGCCACTGACCACTTCATCAGTTGAACATTAAAGATGTTATTCTGAATGATGATCTTCAAGAGACTGTCTACATGCGCCAACCTCCCGGGTTTGAGACCACGGGAAAGTCTCGTGTGTGCCTTCTTCGAAAAGCTATTTATGGTCTCAAACAGTCTCCGCGGACTTGGTTTGAAAAATTCAGTAAGGATGTTCACGAATTTGGATTTAAGCGGAGCTCAGCTGACTTCTCTCTTTTCACTCGTCATCAATCAACTGGAACTGTCATTCTCTTGGTCTATGTGGATGATATTCTGATAACGGGTGATGACTCCAACGGGATACACCAGATCAAACAACACTTACATTCGGTCTTCCAAACAAAAGATCTGGGAAATCTTTGATATTTTCTTGCTCTGGAGATAGCAAGATGGCCAGATGGCCTTGGCTTATCACAAAGGAAGTATTGTCTCGACCTTCTTCAAGATGCTGGCTACTCTGGGTGCAAACCTAAGGAAACTCCTATGGATGTCAACTACAAGTTATGTGCAAATGGATCTAACTTTGATTCCCTGCTTAAAAATCCAAAATATTATCGGCGGCTTGTAGGAAAACTGATATACTTGACGGTCACGGGGCCCGATATCTCATTTGTTGTTGGGGTGGTCAGTCGCTTTATGCATTCACCACGGATTTCTCATCTACAGGCAGTCGAATGCATCCTCAGGTACTTGAAGACAGCTCCGGTATGGGGGCTTGTATATAAGTCTCCCTCCTCTCTTTCTCTTGTTGCGTACTCCGATGCGGATTATGCGGGTTCTCTTGATGATCGACGGTCCACTACTGGATTTTGTACTTATTTTGAAGGAAATCTTATCACATGGTGGAGTAAGAAACAATCAGTGGTTGCTCATTTTTCTGCTGAAGCCGAGTATAGTGCAATCACAGTTGTTGTATCTGAACTCACCTGGTTGGAAAGTCTGCTTGATGATTTGGGAGTCAAGTTATCCTCACCTGCAACTTTGCTCTGCGACAGTCAGGCTGCTATACATATTGTCAATGTATTTCATGAGCGAAAAAAACATATAGAAGTTGATTGTCACTTTGTCCAGGAAAAGGTTCAACTAAAGAAACTTGAATTGGAGCATGTTCCAGCCTCTGAGCAGGTTGTCGACGTCTTGATCAAAGCTTTACTAAGATCAATGTATCAGCAGTTTCTATCCAAGCTGGGTGCCTACGACTTGTACGCTCTAACTTGCGGGGGAGTGTTAGAGAAGACTATGTAAGGGCCCACATAATGACCCATTTAATTTCTCCTTCTTTCTTTATATTAGTCTCACTCCTTGTAAATGAGATTCTTCTCTCCTTCCTCCTCCTATAATATGTACTCATACAGTGTATTTATATGTTGAACGAGGATATACAAGATTTTACTGATTTTCCTTTACTGATTGTGTACGTCTCTACAAAAAGTAACCTAGTCAGCTATTCCCCCACATTTCATTTATGAACACCGCAAGACTGATATAAGAAATTATATATATTTTTTTGGCTAGACACCCATGTAGTCCAATGGAAGAATTCTTCGTCTTATAGTTAGGAGAAGATATGTAATTAATATGAAATCTATTGAGATTATTAATATTATTATATTAGTATTTGTATGTGTGAGTAGGTTTAGTCCCACATCTTGTGTTAGAGTCTGTGTGTCCTTTGTAATGTTATAAATATCCCTATATGGATGAATAATATTATCCAAGTATTTTCCTATTTCATTCCACTTAGTATCAGGAGTGAGTAAATTTTTCTTTGTGCCCTAATCACGTAAGCCGCCAACTCTACTGCTAGCTTTCGCTTCTCTCTTTCGATCTCGCTGTCCGGTGCTACTAAAGAACCCGTCGAGCCCCTCCGTTCCTGCTCCCGTCGACGGAATCATCGTTTGATTCCATCGACGAGAGTGGACGTCTCTTCCCTCGTCGACGACAGAGGTCCTCTGTCCTATCGTTGACGTGTACGCATGCTGCTGCACTCGATCTCGTTGACGCCGACGACTGTTGCTTCCATCGACGTCGACGACAGCTGTTTTCATTGACGTCAGCAACTGCATCCCTGATCTCGTTGCAGCTCGCTCCTCCACGATGAAGATCTTCCTTTCCAGGTGCAATTCTCGGGTTCAGCCCGATCGCTGCTCCTCGACGAAGGAGGAGACCTTCCTTTCTGGCTTCTGCACTCATCAATGACGCTGATCATCTGTGATCCCGCTAGAGCCCATTAATGCTCCAGACTTGCTCCCAATATGCTATGTTGTCGAGCCAGTGACGTACTCCAGCCGCTTCCCGCACCTGCTACCCCTTTTCGGTGTTGATCTCTAGTTGATGCTGAAATAATGGCTACTTTTTGGTCGTTTTTTTGTTTTTAAGGTCTTCTTGTTGTTATTAGTGGGTCTTGTCGTCATGCTTATATGCACGTGTTTTCCACATGAGTGAGAGTATTTGGGATGAGGGACACCCACACTCGTTTGTTTTAGTCTCGCACGGCCTCTAGGCTTATGTTGTGTGTTATTTATGTCTCCCCAAGTTTTTTCCTTAATGATTGGTAGGTTGTATGATCTTTGGTTGGTTGTCTCTCTTATCCCTGCAGTCACGTAGATCTTTGTGTGAGGTGGTTATCCCCGCGATCTTGTAGATTTGTGTGTGTGGTTGTCTCTCTTATCCACGCGGTAACGTAGATCTATGTGTGAGGTGATATCCTCGCAGTCTCGCGGATTCGTGTGTATGGTTTTCTCCGTTATCCCTGTGGTCCTATAGATCCGTACGTGTGTGGTGTTATCCCCGCAATCTCGTGGATTCGTGTGTGTGGTTTCTTTCCTGTGGTTGTACCGTGTGTGGGAATATCCCCGGTCACCCGTCCTATCCCACTTTTGCCTACCACATTTACCCTTTCCGTTTATGTTGTCAAGTTGGAGGTTTCCCCTCCAGCTTTAGGGGGGGGGAGTTGAGATTATTAATATTATTATATTAGTATTTGTTTGTGTGAGTGGATTTAGTCCCACATCGTGTGTTAGAGTTTGTGAGTTCTTTGTAATGTTATAAATAGCCCTATATAGATGAATAATATAATGCAAGTATTTTCCTATTTCATTCTACTACATCACATATATCAAATTTTGACTGTAGATGAGAATAAGAAATTATTAAAACGTCAATGCGTTAAAATAATAAGAACAAATCATGCCAGAACATAAGTAATGCGTTTTCCTTTCAGTTAAACACCTTATGAATCTTGTGAAACTGTAAATTATATGTGATCACGCACTTAGAAAAGTAAGAAAATATGAAAACACGAGAATGTGTATGTGAGATGTATAATTACTATGAGATATTTATCTAAGACGCAAAGATAAATAAGTACATAATCCAATAATTTAAAGTGACGTAAGACGTGTGTTTCCTTGAAGCTGGTAAGACGTGTGTTTTCGTAAGAATAATCATGGCAATACTAATATTAAGTTAAAGGATTATTGAAAAATTAAATTTAAATTAATGACTTTCAGCGGGTATTCTTTTCTACGTTCATGTTGGCAATTAATAGAAGATAATTAGAAGACACGATCGAAGTTTTCTCTCGTAGATACAGACACACTATCTTACAAATAAGGCTTAGCAGACCATATGAGCCTCAAATTCGGGAGACGATGCCACATATAAAAGATTATTAGATACAAGTATGTGTCCATGACGGAGAGACACTAGGCACCTATGTTTGTCATTAGGGACTCAAATTGCTAGAATGTACATAAGAATCCATTTAACTATAAAATGAGAAGAACAACAGATTTAAGACATCTTAATTCCAAATACACGTCGAAATCTAGAATCCCTATAGTTCAATGATTTCAAAATTTGAAAGAAAATTCAATTCAAGATCACAGTAGAAAAGACATTTATGTTTAAAAAACGTTTATGGAAAAACATGCATAGAATTATAGTGCACATTTCGTGAGTGTTGAGTGAGCTCAAAAACTTGTATGTATTGCTTGTGTGTCAAAATACAAGGAGAGAATACAAATATATAGGAGAGAAAAGGAGAGAAGAAATCATATACAATGATGTGGGACTAATAGGAGAAGAAGGAAATAAAAAATACATGGACCCAATCATGGGCCATTTATATGGGCTCTTCTAACACTCCCCCGCAAGCTGGAGCGTACAAATCGTATGCGCCAAGCTTGGACAAGCACTGATAGAAGAGAGTACTGGGAAGAGCCTTAGTGAGCACATCCGCAACTTGTTCTGTCCCGGGGACATGCTTCAGGTCGATCTTCTTCATTTGAACCTTTTCTCTAATGAAGTGACAATCAACTTCAATATGTTTAGTTCTTTCATGGAATACCGGGTTCTTGCCAATATGTATAGCTGCTTGACTATCACAAAGGAGAATGGCTGGGGAAGGAAGTCTTATACCCAGATCGGTAAGAAGACTTTCCAGCCACGTTAGTTCAGACACTACAGACGTCATTGCCCGGTATTCAGCCTCAGCAGATGATCGAGCCACAACAGTTTGTTTCTTGCTCTGCCACGTAATCAAATGTCCTCCAAAATATGTGCAAAACCCACTGGTTGACTGTCGATCATCAATAGAACCAGCGTAATCAGCATCTGAGTAATCTATCAATGTAGGAGCTGAAGTTGAGGTCTTATAGACCAATCCTTGACTAGGGGCCGTTTTGAGGTATCTGAGAATACGTTCAACGGCGTGAAGGTGAGATCTTCGCGGGGAATGCATATACCGGCTGACAATACCCACCGCGAAAGAGATATCCGGTCTAGTTACCATGAGGTAGATCAATTTTCCAACTAGACGGCGATAGTATTCAGGATTCTCGAGTAATAGATCTGAGTCGGAAGCCTGAGCACATAACTTGTGATTCACATCCATTGGGGTATTGATCGGCTTACAACCAGAGTAACCCGCATCATGAAGAAGGTCGAGACAATACTTCCGCTGAGAAAGGACGAGACCATCTGGCCGTCTAGCAATTGCAAGGCCCAAAAATACCGAAGGGGTCCCAGATCCTTTGTTTGAAAAACTGTACCGAGATGTTGTTTTACCTCCTGTATTTCCTTTTCGTCATCTCCTGTAATGATGATGTCGTCAACATACACTAACAGAAGAACCGTCCCTGTTGTTCAGTGACGAATGAACATCGAGAAGTCTGCCGTGCTGCGAGAAAAACCAACCTCCCGAAGAGCCTTACTGAACCTGTCGAACCATGCCCGCGGTGATTGTTTGAGGCCATACAGAGCTTTCTTAAGGCGACAAACCTGAGAGTCCCCCGTGGTCTCAAACCCGGGAGGTTGCTGTATATAGACAGTTTCCTGCAAGTCACTATTCAAAAAAACATTCTTAATATCCAGTTGCAGTAAGGGCCACCGGCGATGGACAGCCACCGAGATAAGAACCCGAACGGTGTTGAGTTTGGCCACCGGAGAGAAGGTTTCCTCATACTCCACCCCTTGTTGTTGGGTGAAGCCCCGGGCGACCAGCCGAGCTTTCAATCGGTCAATCGTCCCATCAGCAACATGTTTGACGACGAAGACCCACTTACACCCAACCGGTTTCTGACCCGGGGGAAGAGGTGTGGGAGTCCAGGTCTGGTTAGCCCAGAGAGCAGTCATTTCCTCCTCCATGGCAGCCTTCCAGGCAGGATGTTGTAGCGCTTCCTACACAGTGTTAGGAACCGAAATGGAGGAAATAGAAGTTGCAAAGGTGTGCAGTTGGGGAGAGAGGCGATGCATGGAGACATAATTTGTCAGAGGATGATTGGTGGAGGGAGATACCTGATCAGCAGGGCACAGGGTAGCCGAGGATGAGGCCGACTGCAGAGGGGTAACGGAACAAGGAGGAAGGCGGCGAGTGTACATCCGGATAACCGGTGGCTTGGAGGGCAGAGGAGCAGAAGCAGGAGCAGGAGCCGGAGCAGGAGTGGAAGCAGGAGTGGAAGCAGGAGCAGGATTTGAAGGACGTAGGAAAACAGGCGCAGTAGTAGGGAGGACGGGTCGAGGTATAAGCATTGGTGGAGATGTCGGCGGGGAGGAAGGAGCGAGAGATGGGGAAAAAAGGTTGATCTTCCCAAAAAGTAACATCGGCGGAGACGATGACTTTACGGCTTACCGGAGAGTAATATAGGTAGCCCTTCTGAGTGCGAGAATAGCCGACGAAAATAGTTTTAGCTGCACGGGGATCCAACTTATCCGAGGAAGGACCCAGGAGGTGAACAAAGCAAGTGCAGCCAAAACCCTTGGTGTAATAGGGAAGGACGGAGTAGAGGGGAATAAGAGGCTGAAAGGAGTGGCAGAGTTGAGAACCGAGGAGGGAAGGCGGTTGATGAGAAAACAAGCAGTGGAGACCGCAAAGTTCCAGTAAATTTTTGGAACATGCATTTGAAGCATGAGAGAGCGGGCAACGTCGAGGAGGTGGCGGTTCTTTCGCTCGGCAACACCATTTTGTTGGGGGGTGTAGGCACAGGAGGTTTGATGAATAATACCAAATTCTGCACATATAATGGCAAAGGCATGGCCGGTGTATTCAAGAGCGTTATCGGTGCGCACTGTTTTGATTGTTGTGGAGAATTGCGTTCGAGTTTCTTGTATAAAAGCGCGAAATATGCGAGGGAGCTCGGAGCGATCACGAAGTAGGTAAAGCCATGTTGTGGGAGAATAATCATCAATAAAAGTTATAAAATAACGATAGCCAGAGATACTAGTAACTTTGAAAGGACCCCAAACATCGGAGTGCAGTAAATCAAACGGAGCAGAGCTCCTAGTACAATGAGCAGGAAAAGAAGCACGCGGCTGTTTGCCGTAAATACACGAATCACATTTGAAAGCAGGAAAAGATACATCAGGCAGTGCCTTTTGGAGAACGGGTAGAGGGGCATGCCCAAGACAGCGATGCCAATCAACAGCGGAGGCGGAGGAGAGGATAGGAGGAGAGGCATCAAGAAGGTAAAGCCCATTCTGCAGTCGACCCCTACCAATGGTAGTCCGCGTCCGCCGATCCTGTATCAAAAAAGTAGAGAGAGTAAATGTGACAGAGTAATCCATATCATGAGTGAGGCGACCAACAGAGAGCAAATTAAATGGAGAGCCAGGAACATAAAGAGCCGAGCGAAGAGAGAGGGAGGGGGCAAGAGAGATGTCGGCGCAACCAGAGACCGGAACAATCGCCCCATTAGCGACAGTGAAAGATTGCGGATGAGGAGCATCCGAGTACTTGAGTGACCGCATCGAGGTGATGTGATGAGTAGCACCTGAGTCCAAGATCCATCGTGGACTTGAGGAAAGACAAGTAATACCTGCGGTAGAGATGGAGGCAACAGAAGCAGAGGGAGGGCTAAGAAGCCCCTGGAGTTGCTGTAGCTGGAGGCGAACGACCTCAAGGTCTGTACCAGCGGAGGAGGAGCCATCAATGGTAGCAGCCGCAGTTGGGCGAGGAGGATATCCATGTTTCTTGTAGCAGACGACATCAGTGTGGCCATCCCGGCCGCAATAGAAACACTTGGGGCGGCCCCGACCCCCACGCCCCTTGCGCGAGAGCCGGAACGCCCACCGCAAGCAGAGGTCGGTGGGGGAAGCAAGGGGGGAAGGGTCTGTTGAAGAAGGGCCGGAGAAGAAGGTGTCGGAGACTCGAGGGGTGGTGATACTCGAAGGAGCATAGAGCAGACATTAGAGAGGGAGGGAGTAGAGGCCGAGGCCAACACCTGAGCCCGGATGCTCTGAAGGTGAGGCGGGACACGAGCCATCATCATGGCTATGCAGACAACCTCCTTTTGCGCGCGCTGAGCAACAAGGTCGGTGGTAGAAGGCTGATGCTGGATCCAGGCCTCGGCAAGAGTCTTGGCACGAGCGACAAACGAGGTCATGTCAGCAGCCCCGTCAGCATCAAGAGTCTGAAGGTCAGTAATAATATCATAAAGGCGTTGAAGACTATCCTTTCCAGAGTATAAGGAGTGAATCTCCTCCCACATAGCTTTGGCGGTCTCATGGTACATGACCATTTGGTATGGCTCACCCTCCAGCGAATTAAGGAGCCATGTTTGGACGCGGCCGTCATTGCGTAGCCAGTCATCAGTAGTAGGGGAAGGAGGCTTGTTAGTAAGGTGAATCACAAGGCCCTTGGCCTGAAGAACACGTCGAACCGAGTGGACCCATGGAAAAAAATTCTTCTTCCCAGATAATGAGATAATTGTGATCCGCAGCTTATCTCGGAGGTCTGGAAGAGAAGCCGGGCGGTCAGCAGGAGGAGTAGCCGCCTGTCCGGTAGAGTCAAGGGAGGAGCCCATGGAGCTTGGGGAGGCCGCAGCGACTAAAAGAGCGCGCGGTTAGACACAGCGCCTGCTGCGGGAAGAGGGGGGAGGCCGCCGGAGAGGAGACGCCCGACAAGCCCACGCGGTTAGAAGAGAGGTCGCAGCGGGTAGACACGGCGACAAGCCCAGGGGAGAGAGACAGTAGGCCGCAACCAGGTGTGGATAGAGAGCAAGGACAATCCGGGTCACTGTGAGAACACCAGCGGCCAAAAAAAATAAGGAGAAGTCGCGTGGCTAGCAAACGAGACCGGGCGACTAGAAGAAGGAAGCAGCGGGAGGAAGCAGAGGCAAAAAAGGCCGCGAGTAGGGGCTCGAGCGGCAAGAGAGAGAAACCGCGAGCGGCAAGAAAAGGCCGCAAAAGGAGGGCAGAGGCCACGAGTAGGGACTCGAGCGGCAAGAGAGAGAAACCGCAAGAGGAGGCCATGAGTTGAAGTACTCGAGCGGCAAGGCGAAGAGGGATGAGCGAGAGGGAGACCGCGCGACCCGGCACGCCGAAAGAAGAGGCCGCGAGAAGAACTACTCGAGCGGCAAGAAGGAGCGGCAAGGGGAGGGACCAGGTGAGAAGGAGCCCGCGCGGTAAGAGGAAGACAGCGGGAAGTGGGGCCCACGAGTTGAGAAGAGAAGTTATAAAAGAAAACTGCGGGGTGGATCCACGGGAGGGAGGGAGGGAAAGGGGAGCAGGCAGCGGCTAGCAAGGGAGAAGCCGCGGAGAGAAAGGGGCGGCACGAAGAGGCCGCTACCCGGAGCGAGAAGAAGAGCAAGCCGCAAAGGAGTTGCGGACAGGAGAGGAAGACGGGCCGGGCGGTTAGATGATGGGTAACCGCAGGGATCGAACCGTGTCCACTGATACCATGTTGAGTGAACTCAAAAACTTGTATGTATTGCTTGTGTGTCAAAATACAAGGAGAGAATACAAATATATAGGAGAGAAAAGGAGAGAAGAAATCCTATACAATGATGTGGGACTAATAGGAGAAGAAGGAAATAAAAAATGCATGGACCCAATCATGAGCCATTTATATGGGCTTTTCTAACAGTGAGTATAAAGTATTATTTTTAAAGCATGCACGCATATTCTTATTCAAGTTATTTTTAAGGCATGCACGATAAAATTGCAAGGGTAATAACCCTAGCCCTAATAAAATTCAGGAACACACTACCTGCAACGGTTCCAATCCTGGCTCCTGCACGGCTGCACTTGCTGTCGTGGAAATTGGAATGGATCGTTACCTGAGCAACTTCAGAGATCTCCACCTGATGCGGAGCAGAGACGAAGACGAGTTTTAGGCCCGTTCGGGGCTGATTTAGCGACTTACCATATATGACGTACCCGGACCGCAGATCCGACTCCGCGGTTTTGTCTGGAATGTCGCCGCGAGTCATATTCAAATATTAGTTTATTTTTATTGGTTCATTTTTCATGTATTTTAGTGGCCTCTCCCACCGGCCAATCATAGTCGTTGATAGGGATGTCCTAGTGTCTTGTTTTATTATAAATAGTGGTCTAAAAGGCTGAAACAAGACATTGCAGAATTTGGAGATTTCTATTCCTGGATTCCGGCAATCACTCCCGGTGCCGATGTCATGGAATCCTAGGTGATGACTCATAAGCGATCAAACTCCCCCCCAAGGTACTACCCATTCATAACCTTCTTTCTCCCCCTCTGAAACCCTCATCTGCAGCCCCTACAGCCCCCAAATCCCAACCCCGTACCGCAGTCCAGGAAGCCCGAACGTTGTTACTGATTACTGGTCACCGAACACTGCTCACGAATTATTGTTCACGGTGTCACTGTTCACGTCGACACTGTTCACGCTGACACTGTTCACGTCGGTCACTGTTCATGTCGACCCTCCACTTCTTCCCTCCCGTGGATCCACCCCCCTTTAGCCTTAATTTCATGGATCAATTCAAATCTAGGAATTTCATACCCGATCCGTTATTTCCACCTTTCGTTCATCACCCCTCCACCCGGATCCAACCCTAAATAGCGGATCAACCCTTCCCCGGCCCGGATCTACTTGTACGTGGCCGGATCTACCCATTTCTCGTCCGATCTCACCATTTACCGCCGAGGACAACCACCACCATGATTTTCACGACGTCGGTTCCACCTTTGATCGTCGATATACACATCCGAACCCAAATTCTTTAGTGTCTCGGTTCCGCCAACTACTTTGTGAGTTTCTTGTGGTATTGACTTATTTGATTTGACATTTTCATTAATGAATTAATATATGTGATGTGATTCTTGCTAGTAGAAATTGTCTTTAGTACGCAAATAATTTGCAGGAGAAGACATTCGCCGCGCACTTTGCTTTGGTCCTCCGAGCGGAGAAAGCCATTATAAATTGCCAAAATTAATTCGTTGTTTTCCAATTCTAAATATTTGCGTGGTGTTAAATATAAATTATCATTGTTCCTAATTATTTGTCGTCACAAGTGACGACTGCATTGCATTTAGAGTCGGATTCGCGTGTCGCACTCGAATTCCGACCTAGAGTCCTCATCATTTTGGTATCAAAGGGCAAGGTTAGGTCATTTGCATGCTTCGTAGTGGCAGGTTTTAAATAGTCTTTGCATTCATTTATGTCTAGTTTTCACCGACGACAGTCTCCTCTATCTAGGTATCCTGAGCCTACCTATATCCGACCTCATAGAGTTCCTTTAGAGAAACCATCATGTTATCATTATGATTATCATCGTTCCCCGTACACCACTCCTAGAGATCGTGTCGACCCCTCGACACAATTCCATTATGCTAGAGGCGATCACCACGACGAGAGGTCCTCACGTCTTTCATCATTATGCCTCTCCGCGACTTCATGATGACAGAATTGAATATCGTTCAGATCATCGCCGCTACACATCTTCTCTAAGAGAGGAACCTGGGTTTGGATATGAGCGACCTCTACTGCACGTTCACAGGGCTCATACGCACCAACGAACACCATCTAATTATGTTAGGAACTACCATCTAGACGACCCCCAGGAACCCTATAGAGGTCACCATCTGCAGGATAACAATACATGTTAAGACCCTCCTAGTGTTCCACCAATAGAGTTACCCGAGGCTGAATTTCTACGATTAGTTCTTGACCGCTTCGATCTCTTAGATGCTCAATTTAATCACCTAAGATCTACATTACAAACAAAGTTTATGGATTTGGGTCAAGCCACCGATGCGGCGAGTAGTACTCCCACCGAGATCAGAGACCCGACACTTGGTTTTGATCCTTCCCAGTTTGACGAGATTCAGTGCTCATGTGATCTTGAGGTTGAATCTGATCATGACCTTATGCTACAGATGGAGAGTGAAACTGGCATGACTAGTGAGCGCGGCCACGTGGGTGAGGACGAGCGACCCAGTGACGCTGTGATGGTATACCCATCCTTTTCACCTCACATATACCTAGACCTAGTGTCCCCTTTGAACAAAGGCACAGTTCCCGACACTATATCGATTGACCCCACACTTGAGTCTGAGCACCCCCTACTCTTCCTTTAGTACTATCTCGAGTCACTTCACTACTGAGAGTCGAGAGTGTAACAACTCATAGTTAACACAAAATATCAATACAAATAATAATAATAATAAAAATAAAATTATAAAAAAAGACCTAAAAAAACTAACCCGGTCTAAACCTACCCCCCTCCCCTTGTTAAAATCCCGAGCCCCGGTTGTTTCCGCATCCCGCAAGAACCTGCAGGAGCAACTTCCGCCTCGCTCGCACCCGACGGCCCGATTCCGCTTGTGCGTCCCTCGGCAGCCCCCGATCCCGGCCTCCGACGCCTCCTCCTCCTCCGGTAGGCCTCGGGCGCCCCTCCTCTGGCTACCCCGTCGCCTCCTGCTCCTTCCCCGACGTTTCCGGTGCTCCTCTTGGCCGGAATCACCCGCACGGCCCTTTTGGCCGGCCGCTTCCAAGAAGGGCCGGAAGAAATCCCTTCCTCTCCTCCTTCTCCGTCCAATGAGGGCAAGGACACCATTCCTTCTCCGACAATGCTAACTCCTACTCGTTCCAACCGGTGGATTTCGTGAAGGACTCCTAGGGTTTCGCTCGAAACCCCTCCTCGTGGATTTCTGAGCCCAGATCGGGTCTCCTTGGGTAAGGAATTTCATCAACCCATCATATTCTATTTGCCCTAATTTTTTTAGGAGGATTTCCGCCCTCCGATTGACGTAATTTCGTCGGTCTCACTTGGGTTTGTCGTGAATTCGACTAATTTCGTTTATGTTTATGTTTCCGGTGCCGCTCGTCCAGTCTAGGTGGTGGGATCGCTCCAATCTTGGGATTTTTGCCTCCAAATCGCCGCCAAAATCCCCGATCTCTCGCGGTAGCCACTTCTCCCCTCACTCTCGAGGGAGGTAAATTTCTACAACCCCCCCCCCCCCTATGGTGTGATGCGAATATCCAGTGCATGTGCAAGTATAAAACTCTTGTTAATTAAATTTAAAATGCATTTATGGATCCTGAACAGGTTTAGCTCAAGCTCCTAACCTTGCTCGCGCCACTTAGCTGTCGCCAGTTTTTTCGACGTGACCTTGAGGCAAGTAGAGAAATCTCTCTCGCTTGCAAACATGAAATTTACTTGTTGCAATAAAATAGACCCGTATAAACTGGAATCGCCAAAATAATAAATTGCCATTATTAAATCTTGAATCCCTGAAATCATACACAACCATATGTCAATATTGAGGTAAGAGTGTTGTTTTGGTGTGACGCCTTGAATCGAGCTCCCGACTAACTGGTAACAGAAACCATTAGTCGATCATTGCAAGCACCGTCGTTGATAAGCCTTGCATCAATTTATACACTGGAATCCTGTACACCAAATGACAACACATTCACCCTTCAATATAGATCGCTTATGGTATTGCAGCTAGGCTAAACTCCGGAGTAGGCTATTAACGTAAAAGAATCTTGTTAGACATGGTTACTTGTCTGGTTGTTACATGTAAGACTAGCTCACTAAACTCTAGTTTTCTTTACTTACTTTTTGCGTAAGCTATTGACTTGAATCATTATGTAACTTCATGTTCTGAGGTATTTTTCATTCTGTTTGGATTTGCCTTAGGTTTTGTGACTACGCCGCCCGGT
Organism: Platanthera zijinensis; assembly: GCA_039513925.1. Classification (NCBI taxonomy): domain Eukaryota; kingdom Viridiplantae; phylum Streptophyta; class Magnoliopsida; order Asparagales; family Orchidaceae; genus Platanthera; species Platanthera zijinensis. The sequence goes on along the minus strand of CM077095.1, from coordinate 1,822,575 downwards.
TCCTGAGATTTCTTCCGCCAGCTACAACTTCTGTTTGGAGGTTTCTCTTTGTCTAATGTATCAGCAGGTTCTATGTATTTTGTTTCAGTACTGTTAGGATTTTTCTGTTCATGTATTAGTTATCATCAGACATTTTCTTTTGTATCGTGGACAACTATTTAGGACAAAACATTGTACTAGTTCATTTCACTCATGATATTCTACCTTTGTGACTAATTGCATTCATTTAGTTTTAGCACTACTTGTGCTTTAGTTTATATAAATGCATGTTTTTCGCACTAATCTAAAAATCTTTTAAAATTCTTTCAAAAATAGCTGTTTTAAAAACTAGCTGTATAATTTCTGGTTCCGCCTTAGCAGGCATGAGTTTTTTTCTCTGCATGCCTGTGGCATCACGACCCGCCCGAAGCGCACTCTGATCTTGTTGAGACGGGTCGTGACAGTTGGTATCAGAGGGAGGTTTGAAAAAAAAAAGAAAAAAAATATTTTGAAAATATTACATATTTTTGAATTTTACTATATTTATACATACATCATTACTTCACTCACTCTATCATTGTCTGTTGTTCGAGGCTGAAGCACGCACACACTCACTCATAAGCATGAGTAGTATGCGTACAAATGTTAAGGGAGTATGGGCAAACTTAACATTTATATGCATATGAATTTCCACTAAGATAAACACCGCTTGCAAATATTAAATTGTATGGGCGGTTTAATATTTTCAAGTGCGTGACATTAGAATCATAATGCGCATGGCATGTTAAGTGATATGGGCGCTTAACATGACATGTGTATCCATTTATGGGCTTTTTTTTTTAGGAATGCATTGTAGGCATAATTACATTGCATGCACATCATAACTCATTGCACAAGTGCTAAGCTAAGAGCAACAGATGACGATTGTACACACATGGATTTCAAAATCATAAGCTATCGCACGCGATTTTATCGTCGCATTTGCATTTGCATGGCTATCACCTAGAGTTGTCCACTGAAAATGCTGTAACTATTACATGATTTATGTATCCAACAGTGTTAGAATGCTAGAACCTGTAGACTTAATCTGTTATGCTCAGCCTGACCATTCTCTTCCTTAATTCTTTTGTCTCTCCTAGATGGCTCCTAAGCGATCACAGCGAAAGAAAGCTACCCCTGCTGCAAGGGAGGCCCCTAGAGATGAAACTACCCAGCTTTTGAGACAGCTTTTAGAGTGTGTCACCCGTCTGGAAGGGGAACGCCAAACTCCTGATCCAGCCTCTGGTTCCGGCAGCGCTGGGACGACTGGAGTAGCTGTTACCACCACCCCTCCTGCACCTGGATCTGGAACCGGCTTGTCTACTGGCACCCTCGAGGCCCCGCTTGTGCCAAGTCCGACTACTCCCGTGTCGATGGCAGACACTCTAGCTTTCAAGAGACTAAATCCGCCTACTTACGACGGCGACCGTGACTACTTCGTGATCACTGAATGGGTCTCCCAGATGGAGAAACACTTTGAGTATGCTGCAGTTCCCGAGGTCCAAAAGGTTCTCCTTGCGGCCTATCAGCTTACCGAAGATGCTTACACTTGGTGGCTTCAGCGCCGCAGCCTCCCCGATTCTAGCACCTTGACTTGGGGACAGTTCAAGGATGCTCTCATGGGAAAATTCCTCGCTTCTGTGGAGCGGGACAAGTTAGCTGAGAAGTTCCTGTCTCTTCAGCAGTATGACAGGACAGTGACCGAGTATGCGAGAGAGTTCTCCCGCCTGTCCCTCCTTGCTGCGGAGTTTGTGCCAGATGAAGCCAAAAGGATCAGCCGTTTCGTGAGGGGACTCCGTCATGATTTCCAACAGCATGTGGTAGCCCATGGCACCACCACCTACGCAGAGACCGTGGGAGCCGCCTTGAAGGTGGAAGCAATTGAGCTGGATCGATCTGCCAAGAAAGTCCAGCATGGCACCAGCAATGCCGCAGCATCCGACCTCAAGCGCAAGAATACTCCATCTCAGGAGCAAGGTCCCGGGCCTAAGGAGGTGTGCGCTTTCTGTCACAAGGTGGGCCATGTCGCCCAAGTATGCCGTTTTCTCCTGAAGAAGCAAAAGAAGGACATTCATGCCCCGTCGCCTCGGATGACGCTTGCCTCTACTTCCTCCATCTGTGCGTACTGCAAGAAGCCGGGCCACCAGCTGAAGGACTGTCGTCGTAGGCAGAAGGCCTGTTTCAAGTGCGGGCAGGTTGGACACCTCAAGCTAGACTGTCCTATGAGGGAAAGCCCGATTCCCGCTCAGCCACTGCAAGTTGTCCCCGGAGCTCAGGACAGGGGAAAGGCCGTGCTAAACGTCACCACTCAGGGGGAGGCGCTCGCATCTACCTCTGTCATCTCCGGTACGTTATAAGTAGAGTTTTAATTTTCTACATCCTTTAATTACCTACCTTTAGTATGGATAATCTTGAAATGTATTTATGATGTTTAATTCTAGGGAATTTTAGGGTCAAGAATAAGTGGATGCAAATCCTTTTCGATTCCGGGGCATCTCACTCTTTTATAGCACGCCACATCGTGGACCTTTATAATTGGCCTACTTCGACACTTGAGGTCCCTTTCGAGGTTTCTGTACCCGGTCATATGCATCTCTCTACCAGCGGCATTCTCAATTGCCCGATCCTGCTTGGAGAATTGCAAGTTTTTGCCGATCTCATAGTTCTGGAGATGTCAGAATTTGACGTAATCTTGGGGATGAATTGGTTGGTCGCGTATCGAGCTAAGCTGGACTGTGTGGCAAAGAGGGTCAATCTCAGCATTCGCGGCACGGACTACAGTGTTCATGTTCAGACCCGCAGTCACCTGAAGGTAATTCGTACTGTGCGCGCCGCTCGCCTTCTTAGTCAGGGTTGTTCTGCTTATTTCGTGTATGCTTCACATTCGGATGTTATCATACCGCAACTTGAGTCTATCCCGATTGTTTCCGAGTTCCCTGACGTGTTTCCTGCCGAGTTGCCTGGAATGCCTCCCGATCGTGATGTAGAGTTCCCTATTGATGTGGAGCCTGGAACGCGCCCCATATCTAAAGCTCCATACCGTATGGCACCGCGCGAGTTGGAAGAGCTCAAATTGCAGTTGGATGAGATGCTCGAGCGTGGATACATTCGTCCCAGCTCATCTCCTTGGGGAGCCCCCGTCCTCTTCGTAAAGAAGAAGGATGGTTCTCTGAGGCTGTGTATCGACTATCGGGAGCTGAATAAGGTCACCATCAAGAATAAGTATCCCCTCCCACGCGTCGATGACCTCTTTGATCAGCTCAAAGGCAGTTCTGTGTTTTCCACGATAGATCTCAGAACGGGTTACCATCAACTAAAGATTAAGGAATCCGACATCCCCAAGACAGCCTTTCGAACCCGGTATGGACATTTTGAATTCTTAGTGATGTCTTTCGGGTTGACTAACGCCCCATCTGGTTTCAAGGATATGATGAACCGTGCATTCTGTGAGTTTCTAGACAAATTCGTCATCGTCTTCATAGATGATATTTTGGTCTACTCCAAAACTCGTGAAGAGCATGCAGTTCACCTTAGACTCGTCCTCTCTACCCTACGCCAGCATCAACTCTACGCCAAACTGACAAAATGCGAGTTCTGGTTGGATCGTGTGGCTTTCTTGGGGCATGTCATTTCAGGGGATGGGCTATCCGTTGACCCCGCCAAAGTCTCCGCAGTGATGGACTGGAAACGACCTTCTACTCCTACCGAGATCCGTAGTTTCCTTGGGTTGGCTGGTTATTACCGGCGCTTCGTCAAGGGTTTCTCGTCCCTTGCCGCTCCCCTGACAAGGCTAACTCAAAAGCATGCAAGATTTGAGTGGACGGATCAGTGTGAGCAGGCTTTTTCTGAGCTAAAGCAACGACTATGTTCTGCGCCAGTGTTAGCTCTTCCGTCAGATCGGTTGGACTTTTCAGTCTACACTGATGCTTCTGGAGTTGGTTTGGGCTGCGTGCTGATGCAAGATGATCGTGTTATTGCTTACGGGTCGAAGCAGCTGAAAATTCATGAGCGCAATTATCCCACCCATGATCTGGAATTCGCTGCAGTGGTGTTTGCCTTGAAACTGTGGCGACATTATCTCTATGGTGTGAAATGTCACTTTTACACCGACCATCAGAGCTTGAAGTACATTTTTGTTCAGAAAGACCTCAATCTTCGTCAGAGACGTTGGCTCGAGTTTGTTTCGGACTATGACTTGCAACTCACATATGTTCCTGGTAAAGCCAATTCAGTGGCAGATGCGTTGAGTCGGCAGACTTCTGTTGCAGCTTGTGCACCCATATCAGCTATTCTTGCAGCCCTGATTGATGACCTCGACCGGATGGACATATCCATCGCTCCCGAGGGTCATGAAGGGGTTTCTGGTCCGTTATGGGTAGAGCAGGTGAAAGATTTACAGCCATCGGATCCCGCACTTCAGCGCATTCGCCGACAAGTTGAACTTGGAACTCTTCCGGATTTCTCCATCTCTGATGATGATGTTCTTCGTTTCCGAGGTCGACTCTGCATTCCTGATGTCCCTGAATTACTTGATAGTATCTGCAGAGAAGCTCATGAGTCCCGCTCATCTGGTCATCCTGGCAACAACAAAATGTATCATGACCTGAAGCAGATCGTGTGGTGGCCTGGTATGAAGAACCATATCGCACGCTTCATCTCTCGATGTCTGACGTGCCAGAAGGTGAAGGCTCAGCGCCAGCGTCCTGGTGGACTTTTGCAGCCTTTGCCTATCCCTGAATGGAAGTGGGAAGATGTTTCTATGGACTTCATCACTGGATTGCCTCGCACTCCGAGGGGACATGATGCAGTTTGGGTTATTGTGGACCGCTTGACTAAAGTGGCCCATTTTATTCCGTATAAGGAGGGTCATTCCACCGAGAAGATGGCTCGGATCTATGTTTCAGAGATTGTAAGACTCCAAGGGATCCCTCTGCGGATTGTTTCTGATCGTGACTAGAGATTTGTATCACACTTCTGGAAGGGATTTCAGCAAGCTTTGGGCACTGATCTTAACCTAAGCACCGCTTATCACCCGACGACTGATGGCCAGACCGAGAGAGTCAATCAAATTCTTGAAGACATGCTTCGGTGCTATATTCTGGATTACAAGGGAGCTTGGGATGAACATCTACCCTTGGTTGAATTCGCCTACAACAACAGCTATCAAGAGAGCCTCAAGATGGCCCCCTTCGAAGCACTGTATGGGCGTCGCTGTAGGACCCCGCTTTACTGGTCAGAAGTCGGTGAAAAAGTGATTTTGGGTCCTGAGTTACTCCAGGAAATGGAAGAAGCTACTAAGAAGACTCGTGTTCAGCTCAGTCGTGCCATTGAGAGGCAGAGAAAGTATGCAAATCAACGCCGCCGTCCGTTAGAGTTCGCTGTTGGTGATCAGGTGTTTCTGAAGGTTTCTCCTACTCCTGGGGTGAAACGGTTCGGTCGCCACCATAAGCTCAGCCCAAGGTTCGTGGGACCGTATGTCATCTCAGAGCGTGTTGGAGGATCTGCCTATCGTCTGGAGCTACCTGCTTCTTTGGCCAGTGTTCATGACGTTTTTCATGTCAGCCAGCTTCGGAAGTACATCCACGATCCTAATCGTGTTCTTGAAGAAGTTCCAGTTATTCCTGAAGCCAATCTGTCCTATCCGATCGAGCCTTCAAAGATCGTCGAATATCAAGAACGCAAGCTTCGTAAAAGAACCATTCCGATGGTGAAGGTACTTTGGGTGCATGGCAAGTCTGAAGAGTACACCTGGGAACTCGAATCTGACATGCGCAGCAAGTATCCACAACTCTTCTCTTGATTCTTGGTATGTCTCTACGTCTTCCTTGTTATTTCAATATCCTTTATAGTTAGCTTTCATGCGTTAATCTGCAAACTTCTGTATGTGGTTGTTTTAGTTCCCTTCAAAGAATTCCTATGTGAGTTTCGGGACGAAACTTCCTAAGTAGGGGATAATGTAACAACTCATAGTTAACACAAAATATCAATACAAATAATAATAATAATAATAAAAATAAAATTATAAAAAAAAGACCTAAAAAAACTAACCCGGTCTAAACCTACCCCCCTCCCCTTGTTAAAATCCCGAGCCCCGGTTGTTTCCGCATCCCGCAAGAACCTGCAGGAGCAACTTCCGCCTCGCTCGCACCCGACGGCCCGATTCCGCCTGTGCGTCCCTCGGCAGCCCCCGATCCCGGCCTCCGACGCCTCCTCCTCCTCCGGTAGGCCTCGGGCGCCCCTCCTCTGGCTACCCCGTCGCCTCCTGCTCCTTCCCCGACGTTTCCGGTGCTCCTCTTGGCCGGAATCACCCGCACGGCCCTTTTGGCCGGCCGCTTCCAAGAAGGGCCGGAAGAAATCCCTTCCTCTCCTCCTTCTCCGTCCAATGAGGGCAAGGACACCATTCCTTCTCCGACAATGCTAACTCCTACTCGTTCCAACCGGTGGATTTCGTGAAGGACTCCTAGGGTTTCGCTCGAAACCCCTCCTCGTGGATTTCTGAGCCCAGATCGGGTCTCCTTGGGTAAGGAATTTCATCAACCCATCATATTCTATTTGCCCTAATTTTTTTAGGAGGATTTCCGCCCTCCGATTGACGTAATTTCGTCGGTCTCACTTGGGTTTGTCGTGAATTCGACTAATTTCGTTTATGTTTATGTTTCCGGTGCCGCTCGTCCAGTCTAGGTGGTGGGATCGCTCCAATCTTGGGATTTTCGCCTCCAAATCGCCGCCAAAATCCCCGATCTCTCGCGGTAGCCACTTCTCCCCTCACTCTCGAGGGAGGTAAATTTCTACAACCCCCCTGTGGTGTGATGCGAATATCCAGTGCATGTGCAAGTATAAAACTCTTGTTAATTAAATTTAAAATGCATTTATGGATCCTGAACAGGTTTAGCTCAAGCTCCTAACCTTGCTCGCGCCACTTAGCTGTCGCTAGTTTTTTCGACGTGACCTTGAGGCAAGTAGAGAAATCTCTCTCGCTTGCAAACATGAAATTTACTTGTTGCAATAAAATAGACCCGTATAAACTGGAATCGCCAAAATAATAAATTGCCATTATTAAATCTTGAATCCCTGAAATCATACACAACCATATGCCAATATTGAGGTAAGAGTGTTGTTTTGGTGTGACGCCTTGAATCGAGCTCCCGACTAACTGGTAACAGAAACCATTAGTCGATCATTGCAAGTACCGTCGTTGATAAGCCTTGCATCAATTTATACACTGGAATCTTGTACACCAAATGACAACACATTCACCCTTCAATATAGATCGCTTATGGTATTGCAGCTAGGCTAAACTCCGGAGTAGGCTATTAACGTAAAAGAATCTTGTTAGACATGGTTACTTGTCTGGTTGTTACATGTAAGACTAGCTCACTAAACTCTAGTTTTCTTTACTTACTTTTTGCGTAAGCTATTGACTTGAATCATTATGTAACTTCATGTTCTGAGGCATTTTTCATTCTGTTTGGATTTGCCTTAGGTTTTGTGACTACGCCGCCCGGTTCCTGAGATTTCTTCCGCCAGCTACAACTTCTGTTTGGAGGTTTCTCTTTGTCTAATGTATCAGCAGGTTCTATGTATTTTGTTTCAGTACTGTTAGGATTTTTCTGTTCATGTATTAGTTATCATCAGACATTTTCTCTTGTATCGTGGACAACTATTTAGGACAAAACATTGTACTAGTTCATTTCACTCATGATATTCTACCTTTGTGACTAATTGCATTCATTTAGTTTTAGCACTACTTGTGCTTTAGTTTATATAAATGCATAGTTTTCGCACTAATCTAAAAATCTTTTAAAATTCTTTCAAAAATAGCTGTTTTAAAAACTAGCTGTATAATTTCTGGTTCTGCCTTAGCAGGCATGAGTTTTTTTCTCTGCATGCCTGTGGCATCACGACCCGCCCGAAGCGCACTCTGATCTTGTTGAGACGGGTCGTGACAGAGAGTATAGTGTTGACTTCATAGTGGCTGCCTCACCCACTTACGAAGACACAACCTTTATCAGCGATACTCATCTGAGGGATCTTTCCATTATTAATGACCTCATTGTTGAACCTCCAGATAAGTCTCCTGATGAGCCAGTACTCCCTTGGGAGGTTCATGAGGCTAGCGTTGACTTTGTTGTGGGTGTCCTACTTGCTCCTACAGACACTACTGTCATTGGTGCCCTATTCGTGGTGGACTATCCGATCATTATCGATCTCTTCGGGATCGAGACTCATTTGACAAGCCTTCCCTCCTACACTTTAGTGATGAATCGTGTATCCGCACTAGTGATCATCTCACACGTGATGAATTTTGGTATACACCCCCTGGTGAGCCACTTGATGGGTTATATCATTTGAGAGGTACCCATCACACCAGAGCTCCGTATTATTTTGTCACCATCTACGTCGTCCCTACGGGCGATGACTTCGATCACCCAAGATTTTTCTATCGACCACCCGATAAGCCGCCTGATAGGCCACCCTTTGTTAGTGATATCCAAGTCATTGTTGGGTCTTCCCTTGGGAAGTGTGTCGAATATGTTGTGCTCTATTTGCATCAATCGCTTCATTTGCAAGAAACAGTTAGGTCACTTGTTCATCATTTGCATGCATTACATGAGTCGGTTCGCCGACGAATAATAACGAACAATGAAAACTATAAAATTCATGCAGATAAGCGAAGGCGAGAACAAGTGTTTAATGAAGGCGGGAAAGTAATGGTGTGAGTCCGCCCTAAGAGGCTCCCTTCGGGGCCTGCCAAAAAGCTAAGCGCCAGACGAATGAGTCCTTACTCAATTATTAGTCGTATCGGGACAAACGGCTACCGGCTTGATATTCCGGCAAGTATGGGAATCCATCCAATGTTTAATGTTGAGGATCTGACGTCGTACTATGAGCCTCACGAGTATGTGGACCCGAACATTGAAGATGCCCAGCCACCCCCACCCCCACTTCTGTTGCCCTACCACTCTCATACTTCCCCTACGTCTGATAGAAACTACAACCCATCCACTGCTGACACCCTTCCACCTGGGAATTTGTCTTCTTTGGTTTCCCCACCGGCACCGCCGATCGCACCGGGATCCACCAATCGAGAGATGAGCGATGAGAGCATCACAGAGTTCAGATCCCACCAACTTATTCCTACTTCAGATGGGTTGCGCTGTCACTACTTGGTATATTGGCGGGGCCGCCCCGACGAAATTGACGTTTGGATACTTGCAGCAAAGCTTAATCGATTCGCCCCTGGACTTCGAGTTCAGCACGACCGTCTCCATTCACCGGAGATGACAGCTTTTCAGTCAGGGGGAGTTGATTGGCGAAGACACTCTTCCGTCGACGACACTTTGACGACTTCTGGTGGACCTCTTCAAGTTATACATGGCATTCATCGAGAGAATTCTGATCTCAATTCAACGGGAGATGAATTCTTTCAAGCCGGGGAGATTGATGCGGAGCAGAGACGAGGACGAGTTTTGGACCCGTTAGGGGCTGATTTAGCGACTTACCATATAACGTGCCCGTACCGCCGATCCGACTCCGCATTTGCGTCCGGAATGACTCCGCGAGTCAAATTCATACATTAGCTTATTTTTATTGGTTTATTTTTCATGTATTTTAGTGGTCTCTCCCACCGGCCAATCATAGTCGTTGATGCGGATGTCATACTGTCTTGTTTTATTATAAATAGTGGTCTAAGAGACTAAACCAAGACATTGCAGAATTTGGAGACTTCTATTCCCAGATTCCAGCGATCACTCCCCGGTGCCGACGTCGTGGAACCCTAGGTGACGACTCCTAGGCGCTCAAACACCCCTCTCCCAAGGTACTACCCATTCATTGCCTTCTTCTTCCCCGTCTGAAACCCGTATCTGCAGCCCCTACAACCCCCAAATCCCAACCCTCTACCGCTGTCCAGGAAGCCCGAACACTATTCACCGATCACTGTTCACGAATTACTGCTCACGGGTTATTGTTCACGCCGAAACTGTTCACGCCGATCACTGTTCACGCCGACCCTCCACTTCTTCCCTCCCGTGGATCCACTCCCCTTTAGCCCTAATTTTTTGAATCAATTCAGATCTAGGAATTTCAGCACGATCTGTTATTTCCACCTTTCGTTCATCACCCCTTCACACGGATCCGACCCTAAATAGCGGATCCACCATTCCCCGTCCCGGATCTACTTGTGCGTGGCCGGATCTACCCATTTCTCGTCTGATCTCACCATTTACCGTTGAGGGAAGTCACCGCCATCATTTTCATGCCGCCGGTTCCACCTCTGATCGTCGATCTGCACATCCAGACCCAAATTCTTCAGTGTCTCGGTTCCGCCCACTACTTTGTGAGTTTCTTGTGGTATTGAATTATTTGATTTGACATTTTCATTGGTGAATTAATATATGTGTTGTGATTCTAGCTAGTAGAAATTGTCTTTAGTACACTAATAATTTGCAGGAGGAGACATTCGTCGTGCGCTTTGCTTTGGCCCTCCGAGCGGAGGAAGCCATTATAAATTGTCAAAATTAATTCGTTGTTTTCCAATTCTAAATATTTGTGTGGTGTTAAATATAAATTATCATTGTTCATAATTATTTGTCGTCACCACTGACGACCGCATTGCATTTAGAGTCGGATTAGCGTGTCACACTCGCATTCCCACCTAGAGTCCTAGGTTTTGCACCACGTAGCCCTAGTATCTTGTTTTATTATAAATAGTGGTCTAAGAGGCTGAAACAAGGTATTGAAAAATTTGGAGACTTCTATTTCCGGATTCCAGCGATCACTCTCCAGTGTCGATGTCGTGGAACCCTAGGTGACGAATCCTAGGCGCTCAACCCCCCTAGGTACTACCCATCAATAACCTTCTTCTTCCCCCTATGAAACCCTCATCCGCAGCCCCTACAGCCCCCAAATCCATACCCCCTACTGTTGTCCCAGGAAGCCTGAACACTGTGTGTAGAGAATTGTTCACGAATTACTGTTCACGGATCACTGTTCACGCCGACCCTCCACTTCTTCCCTCCCGTAGATCTACCCATCTTTTAGCCCTAATTTTTTGGATCAATTCAGATCTAAAAATTTCAGCCTCGATCCGTTATTTCCACCTTTCATTCATCACCCCTCCACCCGGATCCGACCCTAAATAGCGGATCCACCCTTCCCCGACCCGGATCTACTTGTACGTGGTCAGATCTACCCATTTTTCGTCCGAACTCACCATTTACTGCCGAGGACAGCCACCGCCAACATTTTGTGGCCTTTGGTTCCACCTCCGATCGCCGATCTACACATCCGGACCCAAATTCTTCAGTGTCTCGGTTCAGTCCACTACTTTGTGAGTTTCTTGTGGTATTGACTTATTTGATTTGACATTTTTCATTGGTGAATTAATATGTGTTGTGATTCTTGCTAGTAGAAATTGTTTTTAGTACGCTAATAATTTGCAGGAGAAGATATTCGTCGCGCGCTTTGCTTTGGCCCTCCGAGCTGAGGAACCCATTATAAATTGCCAAAATTAATTAACTGTTTTCAATTTCAAATATTTGCGTGGAGTTAGAATTCTCATTGCTCAAATTTATTTGTCGAGTTATCGACGATTACATTGCATTTAGGTTCAGATTAGCGTGTCGCCCCTGCACTACCATCTAGTGCACCCGTAGCCTACCCCTACATCACCACCCTACCAACTTCAATGGAGAAGAAAGTCCTATGGAGACTGATGATTGACTAGTTAAGACCCAAGACTTATTAAATGTGATGCAGTGGCCAGAGAATAAAAAGGTACCTTTAGCGGTCTTCCTTCTTAAGGGCAAAGTCAATCAACGGTGGAGTAGACATCTAGTTGATAACCCTGTTGGTAAGAATTTAAGTTCAAATTCCTTTCTTTTAAATACAATTCTTGTTCTGACATTAAGATAAAGAAATCTCTCCCTATGTCAGGTCGTTCAGTGGACATGTTTACTTGAGAAGAATTTCCACAATACTCTCAAACTGGTTTGCGCCTCCTTCAGAGCATCGGACCTTTCGGGAGAAGTACCTCAGAATGATTCAAGGAGATAAGACTTTCACGGCCTAGGAGTAGGAGTTTACGCTTTTATCTCACTATGCGGGCTTACTGCAAGGAAGTGAGCATGATAAGTGTCACCGCTTCTGGGAAGACCTTCGTGACTCACTGACAGTCTTTGCTGACCATGGACACCGCTGACTATAGAATGCTAGTGTGGCAGATACTGCAAGGAAGCTGGAAACAAATCACTTAGAGGTGTAGAGGCACAACAACTTTAGGAACAAGAGAACCTAAGATGCGTCACAACAACCTCGGAACAAAAATAATGAAGGGAAAATTAGAACAAGATGCGGAAGACGGTCAATAAGAGAGGACGTCAACCCGAGGCCAAGGTCAAAGATTTTCCCCTCTACACTAAGTGCAACCGCCACCATCTGTTTAAATGCTTGACTGCTTCGGGAGTATGCTACAAATGCCAGTTGTAGGGGTATATAGCCCGCAACTGCCAGGGACATTCTAATATGTAACAAATCTTAAGTTTTGAAATCATTTTAGATTTAATCAATTCCTCCGTAGTCTAATATACATGAATGTGACCTATTTTATAGCCAACATTTGAGGTTGGTGGTCCTAATAGGATTAACAAGGGAAACACGATGATGGACATTGATGCGAAGTCATCCCCAGGACGAGGTCTGGTGCAACTTAGAGCTTTTGGACTTGGCCACCAAGACGCCAATGAGCAGGAGGACGTAGTTACATGTATGAATATGTCGTAGTTAGTTATTACCTTTCCACCTTAGCGACACTACATTATCCATGTTGCATTAATGAATGTAGATATCCTTATGATTCAAAATGTACCTTCCAAGATTCTATTTGATATGGGTGTTTCGCACTCGTTCATAGTAGAATCCTTCGGGCATACGTTAAGCTTAGAAATCGTTTCAGAGACAACGCCGCTAGAGGTCATGATGCTTAATGGTTTCATTATGCAGACTAGAATGTAAAGTCCCAGTGTTATTTGGGGAAATTGAAATTATCATAGAAGCGCCTCTCCTTCCTATCACAGAGTTCGAATTAATTTTGGGTATGAATTGGTTGTCAGATGTAAACGCCAAAATAGACTGCAGGAGCAATGAAATATATTTAGAAGGACTCAACCAGTTCATCATCATCTTTTAAGGCAAGAACGGAGTTTCCAAACTAATTATTTCTTCAGTCAAGGTTATCAGAAATATCAACAAGAGTTGTGCTACATTTCTAGTGTTGATGCATGCAGAAACAAAAAATAATTTGCAAGAAGTACCAGTGGTTAATGTTTTTCCGGATGTCTTTCCAGAAGAACTACCTGGTGACCCTCCTGCCCGAGAGGTTGGTTTCAAAATTGACCTTATATCTGGATCCACGCTAGTAGTTAAGGCTCCTTACGGCATGGCTCCCAGAGAATTAGTTGAATTAAAGATCTAGTTGTAGGATTTATTCGAATTGGGATTTATTAGACCTAACACATTACCCTTAGTTATTAAAAGTGCAAGGCGCACCAAGACACGGAGGGGTCTTGGAGACTAAGCTCAAGGCACGCAGTCGTCAAGCGCAACCAAATTCATTTTTAATAATCAATATCAAACATCACTTTATTTCTTGGTTATATTCCTCATTTATTATACTTATTAATCATTCATTATTATCATTTATAACTCTTAAATAATAGATTCATTGTCATAACTTGCATCATGTCTAAGTCTCAACGCTCGATTATATTCGCAAACACTAAATCATGAAAAATATTATTGAGTTCTTACATTATCTCTTTATTTATTTAAAATAAAAAAACAATCCAAATCGCACTCACGTGGGGCCTTTTATGCTCATCGTAAAAAAAAAAAGCACGAAAGTGCAAACCACTGAGCCTGGTGAGCCTTGACTCTCAAGCGTGCCGTTAACATCATAGACATCGCCCTGGAGTGCACTAGTTCTATTTGTAAAGAAAAAGGATGACAGTCTGAGGTTGTGCATTGATTACTGCGAGTTGAATAAGCTGACACTTAAGAATAAGTATCTTATTTTGAAGATGAAGGACTTGTTTAATTAGCCCGAGGGGTCCTGCATGTTCTCTAAGTTATACTTGAGATCGGGATATCAACAGTTGAGGATCCTTGATGAGAATGTTCAAAAGACAGTTTTCAGCACGAGATACATGCACTATGAGTTTGTAGTCATGTCGATCAGACTGACTAATACCCCGTCTACCTTTATGAACTGACAAACAAAGTATTTCGGGAATTTCTTGATCGATTCGTTATCATCTTCATCGTTGAAATCCTAGTTTATTAAATGAGCCTACAAGAACATGTCGCGCACCTCAGGACAATTTTGAGTACTCTTAAGGAGAATGCGTTATACTCAAAATTTTTAAGTGCGAGTAATGGCTTTAAGAGTTTGCTTTTGTGGGGTACATTATCAGTCGAAGTGGTCTCGCAGTGGATCTAAAGAAAATAGAAACAGTCTAAGATTCGTCAAGCGGAAAGCAGTCACTGAAATCGGGAGGGGGAGCGGCAGTTTCCCATGAAAATAGGGTTACGGGATTTAGGATACGGGGGCTTGCGGGCTTTTACTTCTCTGCAATGTGCGGTTATGATAACTGCTGGGAAAAATCTGCCCCCTTTTCCCACCCAAAGAGGTGTAAATTGCTATACGCAACCCACTCCTAACGTGCCAACCCACATTAACTCCTTAAGACAAAAAAATGTGTTGCGCTTCACTATTAAATTAAAATGCATCACACAATCTTTACGATTGACAAAAATCACTAATTAACGAACGCGATTTAAAACATACTAACATTGAGCCTCGACGACACGTGGCCTCGATCAAAATCCTTCGCGATTTGACCCTACAATTTAATTAAATTTTGCGTCAGATTACAGATGTTACAGAAATCCCTATTTCAAGATGGGGACTATTACATGAGAAAAAAGAATGTCTATAATAGACCACTAGATGGGCATTTACAAGATTGTTTTTTAACACTCCCCCGCAAGCCGAAGCGTACAAGTCGTAGGCACCAAGCTTGTATAAAAACTGATAGTATAACGGTTGAGAGAGCTTTAGTCAGGATGTCGGCAACTTGTCCTGTAGCGGGAACATGCTCCAATTCTATCTTCTTTGATTGAACTTTTTCTCGAATGAAGCGACAGTGAACTTCAAAATGCTTTGTTCGTTCATGGAAGACGGGATTCTTGGCAATATGTATTGCAGCTTGACTGTCACAAAAAAAGGTCGCCGGAGATGAGAGTTTGAGTCCCAAATAGGGGTGTGCGCAATGCGGTTTGGTGCAGTTTGGCCCAAACTGCAACCGCACCGCAAGGGCGCGATTTTGGCCCGAGCAAAACCGCACCCCACCGAAATTACGCGGTGCGGTTTCGGTTTGGTGCGGTTTGGTGTGATTTTATGCGGTGCGGTTTCGGTGCGGTTTTTACCACCATAGATTATCTTACATTAAGTCATAAATTGTTTGGTTCAATAAAAATATAAATCAACCAACTCTTTATCAACCAGAAAAAATATAATAGAGTGTCTTATATAATAAGTACTAAAATGTTTTCCTAGCCTTACAAATAGCCAAGTTTATCACACTAAATACGTAAGTTTATCGCACTCACTCCCAGAAGATGTGAAAAAAACAATCTTTGACTTCATCATCCCTTGTCCAAACTAGGCACCATCCTTAAAAACAACAATAATACAAATATGAAATACCTGTTTACACAAATAGGCAATTATATATAGCCAGCTGCATGTATATCTATCATATTTACACGAGCACATATACAATACTGCTAACAAGGTACCACTACCTGATGTTGTATATAACAAGTGTACAAATTTGCATATATTGCCAAGTCATAATCTCAAATATGGTGCATATAACTGATATAAGCGGCGAGATTCTAAGCTAGTATACTGGGAATTCAATATTCATTATTAGGTGCGGTGCGGGCTGTACATGAATAAAATGTGAATATTTTACTTAAGATATTAAAATATCATGTCACAAAATTAACAAAAATTTCAAGTACCCAAATAATCGGTGCGGTGCAGTGTTTGTGGTTTTTAGGATTTGAAAACCGCACCGCACCTACACTACGCGGTGCAGTTTAAAATCTGGTGAGGTTTTTGCGGTTCGGGCGGTTTTTGCGGTTTTTATGCTCACCCCTAGTCCCAAATCATTGAGAAGACTCTCAAGCCAGGTTAACTCAGATACAACAACAGTCATAGCCCAGTACTCGGCCTCAGAAGACGAGCGAGCAACAACGGTCTGTTTCTTGTTACGCCGGGTAATAAGGTGTCCACCGAAGTATGTACAAAAACCAGTTGTGAAACATCTATCATCAAGAGAACCTGCGTAATCAGCGTCAGAATACGCAACAAGAGATAGAGAGGTAGATGGTTTGTAAACGAGTTCTTGTCCCGGAGCAGTCTTTAGATATCTGAGAATGCGCTCAATAGCTTGGAGATGAGATGTCCGAGCAGCATGCATGAAATGACTCACAACCCCTACAACAAATGAGATGTCAGGTCGAGTAACCGAAAGATAAATAAGCTTCCCCACTAAGCGTCGATAGTATTCTAAATTTGTAAGCAGTGGGTCGGAATATGAACCATGTGCAGAAAGCTTGTGATTTACATCGATATGAGTGTCCGCAAGTTTGCACCATGAGTAGTCAGCATCTTGAAGAAGGTTGATACAGTACTTTTGTTGGGATAAGACGAAACCATCAGGTCGTCTTGCGACCTCAAGCCAAAGGAAGTATCAAAGATTTCTCAGGTCCTTCGTCTGAAATGCTGAGTTCAAAGGTTGTTTGATTTGGTGTATCCCTGTAGAGTCGTCGCAAATAATTAGGATATTATTAACATACACAAGGAGAATCACAGTGCATTTGGCTGATGACGGGCGAAGAGGGAGAAGTCAGCCGAGCTTCGTGTAAAACCAACGTCGTGAACCACCTTACTGAATTTTTCAAACCAAGCACGCGGGGACTGTTTGAGACCATATATAGACTTCCGGAGATGACATACATGAGACTCCCCCGTGGTCTCAAACCCGGGAGGTTGGTGCATATAAACAGTTTCCTAGAGACCGACATTGAGAAAGGCGGTTTTAATATCCAACTGATGGAAGGGCCACTGACAATAGACAGACAAGGAGATCAGGACCCGAACAATATTCAACTTGACAACCAGGGAGAAAGTTTCATCATAATCAAGGCCTTGTTGCTGAGTGAAATCCTGGGCCACGAAGCGAGCTTTTAGGAGGTCAACAGATTCATCCGCAGCATGTTTGATAACAAATACTCACTTGCAACTGACACAGGACTGGACGGGAGGAAGAGTAACCCGATCCCAGGTCTGGTTAGCCCAGAGGGCAGTCATTTCATCATCCATGGCCGCCCGTCACCCCGGGTGCTGAAGCGCTTCTGCACAGAGTTAGGAATAGAAATAGAGGAAAGAGAAACAACAAATTTTTGGAGTGGTGGAGAGAGGCGATGTAGAGACATAGAATTCGCCAAGGGATGAGTCGTAGAGGTTGATGCTGGATCAGCGGGCCACGGTATGTCACCGGTAGAAGGGAGCTGTTGTAGGGAAGCATTCTTGGATTTACGGCGAGTATAGACAAAGAGAGGTGGTGGAGGTGGAGGGGGTACCGTGAGTGGTGAGGGAAGAGGTGGGAGAGACGGAGTCATGACCGGGATGGCAGGACGAGCGGTAGTGGAAGATGGAGACGGGGTGGAAGGAGAGGAGTGAAATGGTTGATCCTCAAAAAAGGTTACATCAGCCGAAACAATCAGCTTGCCATTGGTAGAAGAATAACAGAGATAACATTTCTGAGTGCGGGAGTAGCCAACGAACATTTTGTGGCGCGAGCAGCTAGCTTGTCAGTAGGCAGACCAAGAAAGTAAATATAGCATGCACATCCAAAGACACGGGGTGTGAGAGAGAAAAGAGAGTTTGAAGGAAAGAGAAGACTAAATGGAAAGACGAAGTCAAGTGCGGAGGAAGAAATGCGGTTGATGAGATGACAAGCAGTAGAAACCGCAAAGTTCCAGTATTCTGTGGGCACCTGCATTTGAAACATGAGTGACCATGCGACATCGAGGTGGTGATTTTTCCCCTCGGCCACACCGTTGTGTTGGGGGTATAAGCACACGAGGTTTGATGTATGATTTCAAACTTGGTGCATAAATTTGAGAAGGTGCGACCGATATATTCGCGAGCATTGTCGAAGCGAATGATTTTTAACGTAGTGGAGAACTGGGTACGCGTCTCAGTAAGAAAAGTATGAAAAACAGATGTCAGTTCAGTACGATCATGAAGTAGATATAACCAAGTGAGACGTGAGTAATCATCAATAAAGGAGACAAAATATCGATATCCAAAAATACTAGGGACTTTATAAGGTCGTCATACATCAGAATGAACTAAAGAGAACGGAGTATCACTCCGGGTACATATAGGAGGGAAAGAAGTACGATGTTGTTTGTCGTAGATACATGATTCACAAGTAAACTCTCGCAATGAGACATCAGGAAGAGCCTACTTGAGAATTGGGAGGGGAGCGAGCCGAAGATCAGCCGCGCCAGAGACCGGAGTGGTGTCGCCATTTACGACAGTGATGAACTTGGGATAAGCAGACTGTATATACTGTGGTGGTCTTTGGGATGTAATGTGGTGATCAGCACCCGAGTCCACGATCCAGTGGTCGCTATGAGAGAGACGGGATATACCTTCACTGGAGAAAGACACAACCGAGCCAGAAGAGCGACTGATAACATCTTGGAGCTGTTGAATCTGGGTGCGGAGAGCGTTGATATCTTGTCGGGTAGAAGAATCAGAATCCTGTAGAGTAGCACTAGTGGGAGTAGGAGCAGTTGTAGTAGAGGCAATAAGATATGGAGGTAGACCATGTTTGCGGAAGCATATAACTTCAGGACAACCCTCTCGACCACAATATGTACATTTTAAGGCACAACGCCCAACACGTCCTCATCCCCGAGACGTGTGGCGGCCTCCCCTAGCTGAAGAGCCACAAGCTGGAGCTGGAGTAGGTAGTAGTCGCTGTTGAAGGAGAGCTGGAGAAAAATTTGCAAGAACCTCAGATGGAGGTGTAACCTTGAGTATCATAGAGCAGACGTCGAACAGTGAGGGCGTGGTAGAGAAGGAAAGAATCTGAGCCCGGACACTGTGAAGGTGAGGGGAACACAGACCATCATCATCGCAATCCCAACAACTTCCTTTTGCGCCCGTTGTGTAACAAGATCCGTGGAGGGAGGGTGATGTTGTATCCAAGCCTCCACCAGAGTTTTGGTATTGGCAACGAAAGAGGTCAAATCACCCATTGTGTCGGGATCCAAATTTTAAAGCACATAGATGATATCAAACAGATGTAGCAAGCTGTCTTTGCCAGAGTAGAGAGAGTGAAGCTCCTCCCACATCACCTTAGGAGTCTCATGATACATGGTCATGCGATATGGCTTGGTATCCATGAAATTGAGGATCCAGGATTGAACCTGGTCGTCATTACACAACCACTCGTCAGTAGGAGCGATGGGAACGTCCCAGGTAAGGTGATGAAAAAGACCTTTAGTTTGTAGAATGCAGCGAACTGAATGCACCGATTCCATAAAGTTGTGTTTTCCACTGATAGAGATGGTGGTGATCCGAAGCTCATCGCGGACTTTAGGAGAGGGAGTCGCAGCACGAGTGGGAAGAGGGGAAGCAGTCGTGGAGTCCATGATAGCAAGAGGAAGTCGCAACGACTAGAGGAGAGGTCCGCGACGAGAAGAGCAACAACTAGACTAGAGGAGCAACGACTAGAGCAGAGGTCGGCGAACAAGAGGGACTGCGGGTAGAGCAGCACACGAGCAAGAGTAAGCTGCATCCACTAAAGGAGAGGCCGGTGAACAAGAGGAGCTGCGGGAAGAGCAGTACACAAGCAAGAGCAAGTCGCAGCAACTAGAGGAGCAGCGGATAATGTTAGGTGGACTGAGATCGCGTCTTAGAGAGGTCGCGGCTAGAAGAGAAGTCCAGCCAGAGCAGTCCGCGACTAGAAAAGAAGAGGCCGCAGCGGCTAGAGAAAATCGCGCAAGAGCAGTCCGCGACAAGAGGACTCTGCGCAAGAGCAGTCCGCGACTTGTCAAGAAGAGGCAGCAACGGCTAGAGGGAACCGCAGCTGTAAGAGCAAGAAGACTTCGCGCATCAAAAGAAGTCTGTCAAGAGCAGTCCGCGGCTAGAAGAGAAGAGGCCGCAGCGGTTGAAAGCAGACTGCAGCGGATAGAAGCAGGCCGACGGTTAGAATCCGCAAGAAGCAAAGAGCAAGAGGTCGAGCAGGTAGAGAAGAGATAACCGCAGATAAAGGCGGCTCGCGGCAAGCAGAATACGCGGTAAGGAGAAGAGAAGACGCGGCAAGCTTGAATGTTGTTTAGGGTTTAGGGTTTAGGGTTTAGGGTTGCGGGTAAGGAAATGGAGATTGGCGAGTAAAAGACGAATAGGGACCTGCAGCAGGAGTTCGCCCGGGAAGAAGCAAAGGATGCGGTTAAAAAGAAAACAAGTCGTCCCAGAGGATCATCGCTTTGATACCATGTAGAAGAATGAAGTACAAATATATAGGGGGGGAGAGAGAGAGAGAGAGAGAAATCCATATTTCAAGATGTGTGACTATTGCATGAGAAAGAAGAATGTCTATAATGGGCCACTAAATGGGCCTTTACAAGATTGTTTTCTAACATAGTTTAATGATTCTGAAATTGGAAAGAAAATGCAATTTTAGGATCACAATAGAAAAGACATTTATGTTTAAAATACTTTTATAGAAAAACATGTCGAGAATTATAATACACATTTCTTTAGTATAAAATATTATTTTTAAAGCATGCACATATATTCTTATTCAAGTTATTTTAGTGTCACTAGGAAACATAGTTATTAAAGACGTAAGGCGCATCAAAGCGCAAAGGGGTCTTGGTGCCTAGGCGCAAGGCACAAGACGCAAACACGCGCCTTACGAAGGCAAGGCGCAACCACATTCATTTCAAAAAATAAGCATCAAACATTAACTCATCTTTTTTATCAAATTTTTCATTTATTTTATTCATTAATCATTATTACTATCAGTTATATCTCTTAAAATATATAATTAATGTGGTCATTTGCATCTTATCTAAAGTTTTAACACTCGCTTATGTTTCACAAATACTAAATCATGCAAAAACTATTGAGCTCTTACATTATTTTTTCTTTCTTTTGAAAAAAAAATTTACAACAAAAATCATACCAAGGCGTGCATTTATGCTCCAAAGGAGCAAAAAAGATGAACGAAGGTGCAAGTATCTGAGCTTGTTGAGCCCGGAGCCTTAGGCGTGCCTGAGGCGAGCCTTTAACAACATAGCTAAGAGATAATTTTTCTTACTCACCGGTTGGGCTGGCCCTATGTTCAGACATTTCTTTTCAGAAGTCATGGGTAGGGAGATAACGCCTAAGATAAGTTTCGTAGAATGACTACTTTTAATTTGTTTTTCTTTTAAAATTGTTGCATCATTTAATTATGAATTTAGATGTATCAGACACTTTTAAATTTTAGTATTTCAGACTACTTACTTATTTCAATTCTAATTGGCTCTGTGAATCAGATTTTGAGGTATTTTTTTAACCTTAACTTCAATTTTTTTTAAATTTCGTCGTGTACTTTAGATATTACATGTTATGTACCGATTTATATTTTGTTGCTTAGTCTGCTTCATATCACAAGTGTCAACCGAGCTTATGAATTGATGTTAAAGTAGGTGGGGGTGTTACAACAACAAAGGCAAGAATTTTTATTCTAAGAAGTCTTGACATCTTTATGCTTGATGTAGTAGATGACGCCGTGACGGCCAAGGAGATGTGAGATATTCTGGAGAAAGTCTATCAAAGGTTGAAGAAGAACTAAGAGGAGTAACTCAATCGTCAGAAGAAGATATTTGTTATGAAAGATATGGAACAGCTTGCAAAAGCCAAGATGATATTGAAGATTACGCTTCAGCAGACGATTACAACATAAGTAATCTTCAACAGGCAATGTAGATCCAGGATGTTATCATAGAAAGTCAAAACAGGAATACAAGTATGCAAGAGGAAGAAAGTAAAGAAGAAAGTCCAGGAAGAGATGGCGAATATTTCAGCATTTGAGGCCCACAAGCGTTGGAAAATCCAGATGATAGCAGACATCATAAAATCAGTGATACACCTACACACATACAAGTCCATGAAGTTGAAGAAAGTGATGCCCAACAAATGATAGACAACCGCAGTGGCGAAGGCGTATTCTCAAAGGTACATCATTTTATTCTATCCATGGCTTCCGCAAAAGATGTTCTAATGAAGAGTTCACAAAATTTTGAGTTAAAACCAAGTCAAGATGAGATCAGCAATAGTCAATGTTGGGAAACAACCATACAGAGACGTGATCATTCACGAAGTGCAAGAAGTGACAAACATATGATGTACGGCTAGTGTGCAAAAAAATAGTATCAAAGGTACAAAAGGTTATTACACCTATTGATGCTCGAGTAAAGTATGTTCTCATGTAAAGTGCAAGTCATCAATTCTTGGAAAAAATATTAATATTAGAACTCCGAACTAAGAGGCGCAAAGTCGAAGAGGCTGGAGAATAATACAAATCAAAAGAACTGCAAATTCGTGTCGCGTTGAACAAGTCAGAAGAATTAGAGTTGGCTCGTTTGGAGTCAGCAGGTGCAAGTAATTGATCATGACAATAAGAAGCAACTTCGATTATGTGATAAAAGTATTCTGAAGAAACGGCCCTATGTGAAAATGGAGAGACACACAAAGATGTTGATGTGTGCTCAAAAGAAAGTCCTAATAAATATGTAGAGGTGAGTTTGAGGGGGAGTGTAGGAAAGTCAAACGAGCGTCTGCTAAAACAAAGCATGAGGCATTTGGGAAGCTTCAAGCTGAGGTGGAAGGTTGACATCTGAGGAAGGTGCTAGATCGAGTTCTCGAACGATCGAAGGTTTGAAATCAATTACGCGGCGGCATAAAAGGCTGAACGAACAAATGAAGTCGGGACGAAGAACACATGCAACTTGAATGAGCAGCATAGCATCAATGGCGGGCATGCTAGGTGGACGCATTTCATGATTGCATGAAAAGCAAATATGGCAGTGCTTGGGATGGGAGAAAGCTCGATCTAAAGTTGGCAGGGATTTGCTTGAAGATGAAGAAAACAGCAGGCTTGAAAGCTGCAGCAGTTACGGGAGGCTGAGGTTGGCGGCAGCGCATGATGTCAACAATGACGGCACTGTTTGGGAGGTTTCTAGATGCAAAACCTTCACGATGTGGCAGCATGCTTTGTGTGGCCACCAATGGTGGTGACAAACTAAACAAGAAGCCTAACGTGACAAGCTTGACGTCAGAATCAACCAAAATACCATGGAGATAATGAAATTGCCTAAGCATAAGATGGTTCCAGGTTGCAAAGTGGCTATTTTGCGTGGTGTTTTCCTTAAGTATAAGGTCGGTCAAAAAATCAATAAATATAGCTTAGAACTTCCATATTGACCGATGTGACGAGCAAAGTCGGGTGAAACAACTAGCCACAGCTAGTCGTGTTTTGGGTGGAGGTGATGTCGCTCCATCGTCGAAGCATAGCTCAATCGCCTAAAATACAGACATTATTATTTATTTATTTATTACAAGCCTACTTTATATTTATTTTTTTATTTACTGCAAGCCTACTCAATTTATTACAAGCCTACTCTATACTCTAAAATTATAGACATTATTATTTATTTATTTAATACAAACCTACTCTAAATTTTACTTCAAAGTATTTACACAATCACCTAAAATTCAGTTACATAATCTCTATCTAAAATAATTCAAGCCTATACTTTTTTATGGTTTGATTCCAACTCATTATACAATCTAATGATCTCGTCTGCTCCTCGCCTCTCCCGTCGTCAAATCCACTGGTTGTTGCTTCCTTCAATAATTCTGTCACACCCCGTGTTCCCCTCTGTCGATTCACGGCGTCTTCCATGTTCTTGTCGACACTCTCCGGCAGATCCAGCAAGGGCGCTCTTCCTCTGTGTTCGACGACGACATCCGCACCCCTACCAACTAGAGATGATCATGTTGGTGTCCTTCCGGTCGACGTCCCCTTCCGACTGGAGATGGCTTCCACTGCCACATACTTTTCGGAGGTTCAGATCCAGTGCATCAACTGCCGACTCCAGACGCTACCTCCTTTCGTGCTCGACGAGACGATGCTTCCAGCCACTATTACTCTTTCCGAGGTGCTAAACACTTGTTGATGCTGAAGTGGTTTACTGTGCATTTTATGCCTCCATGCATGTGTCTCCAATGTGAGAGAGAGTGTTACCGACTATGGCGACTCAAACCTGTTTTTGGTTGACCCCCATATTGTGAAATTCGTCTAAGTGCACAAGTTGGATATTCATCACCGCCATGGTATTTTCTGATTCTCTCCATAGTCACAATCGGCCGCCAGGATTTTGTCTGCCTTGTTGACGATGTTGGGTAGTTGGTATGGTCTTTGAGTTGAGATAACTAATATTAGTCTATTTATATGTGTATGGGGTTTAGCCCCACGTTGTTTGTTCGTGTCTAAGAGTTTATTGTAATGTTATAAATAGCTCCCTATGTGGAAGAATAACATCACTCAAGTATTTTTCCCTCTTACTTTCTACTTGGTATCAGATCCAGGTATCTGAAACCCTAAAAAAACAATTCTTGTGGGCCGGTCCGCCTCTCCCTTGAGTCCCATCCAGTTTGCGTCTGTCTCTTTCTTGCTCGAGTCCCGTCCCCATCCTGCGTCGCTGCTAGGGCTCCCATCGAGTTTTTTTGTTGTCGCTCCTGTCGACGAAGTCAATCTCTGATTCCGTCGACAGGAGCGGCTCTTGGTCTTCACGGTGCTGCTTCTCCCGCTTCGTCTTCACGTTACCGCCTCCTGATCCCGCCTACTTCGCCGCCGCCAGATCGTTGCAGCTGCTTCGGCCATCATCGACTATTCTGGGCCAGTCGTTGCAGCCTCCCGACTTCTCCCGTGTTGCTGCCTCCCGGCGCCGATCCCGCTTGCTTTCCCGGCTGCTGATCGCATCGTCCGGTCGGCTTCTTCCTTCGACGCCTCCTTCGACGCCTCCTCCGGCGCCTCCATCTGCCTCCAGATCTGTCGTGTTGTGCCTCCTCTAGCTCTGTTATTGTTCCGCCTCCCTGTTCTGCCACTGCTTCTCAGCACAGGTGTTGTGCTTGCTCTGCTTTGCTGCTTGTTGCTGCTGTCAGAGTGTCGATGGTCTCCATTGTTGTTCCTGCCACAAATATTGTTCCCGCTGCTAGCTTCTCTCGACGATGGGGATGGTGAAGTGTTTAATGTTTTTTTTTGCTATTTTATTTGTGACTTCCTTGGTGTTTCGTGTGTTTTTATGTCTATTTGCACGTGAATTTCACGTGAGGGGGAGTGTTTGGGATGAGGGCGACCCGGATGATCTTTCTTGTTGTTCGCCTTAGTCTCACACGGCCTCTAGGCTTATGTCATGTGTTGCTTGTGTCTCCCCAAGTTTTTCTTTGATAATTGGTAGGTGGTATGGTCTTTGGTGGTTGTTTTTCCCCTTTCTCTCTTATCCCCGCGGTCACGTAGATCTGTGTGTGAGGTGTTATCCCCGCAGTCTCATAGATTCGTGTGTGTTATGTTTTCCCCGCGGTCCAGTAGATCTGTGTGTGTGTGTGGTGTTATGCCCGCGGTCTCGTAGATTTGTGTGTGTGGTTTCTTTCCCGTTGGTGTACTGTGTGGGAATATCCCCGGTCACTCGTCTTGTCCCACTTTTGCCTACCACATTTACCCTTTCTATTGATGTTGTCAATCTTGAGGTTTCTCCTCCAGCTTGAGGGGGAGAGTTGAGATAACTAATAGATAAGTAATACTAGTCTATTTGTATGTGTATGGGGTTTAGTCCCACATTGTTTGTCTGTGTCTAAAAGTTTATTGTAATGTTATAAATAGCCCCCTATGTGAAAGAATAACATCACTCAAGTATTTTCCCTCTTACTTTCTACTCTTTGTTGGTTGACCTTATTATAGCGAGTTGTATCGTGTGGGAGTATCTCCGGTCACCTGTCTGTTAATTCTATCCAATGAGTTCATGGTCAGTGGACCGTGACGTGTGGGACCACCCTTTGTACGGATTACCCTCGACGGATTCTCCCCGGTGGCTCATCTGTTGATTTGTCCCACACTCCCACTTAGCCTACCACTATTACCTTTTTTAATAGTGTTTTCAAGCCGGAGGTTTCCCCTTCAGTTTAAGAGGGAGTGTTGAAGGTATTTGTTTTATATTAATATTTAGGTCTTTAAGTATGTATGGCTTTAGTCCCACATGGTGGGTTTGAGTTTGTGTCCATGCAACTACTATAAATTACCCCTTTGTGGAAAAAAAAATGTACCTTCTATTTTTTTCTTCTATTCTCAACAGAACAATGGCCAACGTGATTCTATGATTCAAAAAGTATTCTTCATATTAAATCAAAGACTATCTAAGCTTTGAGGGTGCAGTGCATTAAGCAGTGTAACCAACATATTAAATGAGGAACAAATACTATGCTTCTTAAACACAACAAAATGCAGAAATTATCTTTTGCTTCAACTTACAGCAAAAACCATTCGAGCTCTGAAAACAAGAGGAAGCGTTCTTTGAGGGTCCATTAGTTCCCTTAACAACCTTCGTATGAAAAATGGGAGATCCGCAATCTGTAAAATTAGAGCAATATATCATAACAAATTTAAAATTTTAAAACAAAAAACATTAGAGTAATCAAAAAAATATTTTCTGATGTGACTATGGCTGGTAATTTTATCCAAAACATGAAAGTTGAAGAACTTGAATAACAACAACAACACTCAAGCCTTTATCCCGCTATAGTGGAGTCACCTATATGGATCCTTTGTTGCCATTGTGCCCTATCTTTTGTCATAATCTCACTAATGCCTAAGTACATCATGTCTTTCCATATAGTTTCATTCCAAGCCTTTATTGGTTTACCCCTCCCTCATTTAACATGTCTAGCAACTAGACTCTCACAACGCCTAACATGTGCCTCTAATGGTCTCCTGTGTACGTGTCCAAACAATCCAAGTCGAGCTTTTCACATCTTCGTTGCAATTGGTGATACTCCTATCTAATCCCCGATACATTCAATCCGAATTTTATCCATTCTTGTGTGTCCACACATCCACCTAAGAATTCTCATCTCCGCAACTATCATTTTTTGCTCATGTACACAATTCACTGTCCAACACTCAAAACTATAGAGCATCGCTGGTCTAATTGCAGTACGGTAAAACTTGCACTTAAGTTTTAATGGAACTTTACGATCGCATAAGATCCCTGACATGCCTCTCCACTTCAACCAACACGCTTGGATTCTGTGTCACATATTTATCAATACATCCGTCTTTTTGAACTATCGATCCAAGAAATTTAAAACACACTACGAGAAATATATTGATCACCAAACTTAATAACGAAGTCATTAAGCCTTCTTGCACTACTACATTTAAGCTCCATATACTCTGTTTTTGTCCTGCTCAACCAAAAACCTTTCTTTTCTAAAGTGTCTCACCAAGATTCAAGTTTTGCGTTTACACTCATCGACCAAAACGATATCATCCGCAAACAATAAATACAAAGGTATTGCTTGTTGGATATGTCTGGAGAGCTCATCTAAGATAAGGGTAAAGAGATAAGGGCTTAAAGCTGAACCTTGATGTAAGTAAACAGTGATAGGAAATTCTTGTGTTAATCTTCCAGATGTACTCACCCTTGTCACTGAATTTGTATGCATATATTTGATTATATCAATGTATGATACATTTACACCTTTTTTTTCTAAGACTTTTCATAAAATCTCTCTTGGAACTCTATCATAAGCTTTCTCAAGATCGATAAACACCATGCAAATCTTGTTTTCTTTTTCGGTAGCTTTAAATGACTCTCCTAAAGAGATGTATAGCTTCCATGGTCGACCGCCCTGGCATGAATCTAAATTGATTTTCCAAGATGTTAGTCTCTTGTTTTACTCTTCCTTTTATCACTCGTTCTCATAATTTCATGGTATGACTCATCAATTTAATTACTCTGTAATTAACACAATTTTGTATATCTTCTCAGTTCTTATACAAAATTACCAAGATACTTTTTCTACATCGGTCTAACATTCTCTTTGACTTCAACATTTTATTGAAAAAACATGTAAGCCACAAAATTCCTTTATTCCCTAGACATTTTCATACTTCGATAAGTATCAACTAGCTCAACCGCCTTTCCATTTTTCATCTTATTTAGAGCATCATTTACCTCTGATACTTAAATTTTATGATAAAACGTTATATTTCTATACTGCTCTGATTTACTTAACTTTTTCAAGTTCAATTCATTGTCTTTTGTTTCATTATAGAGTTGATATAAATATTTTTTACATCGCTCTTTAATATGTACGTAATTTGTCAAAATTGTATCTGTTTTATCCTTTATGCATTTTACTTGGCTTAAATCTCTTGTCTTCATTTCTCTAGCTCGAGCAATTTTATATATGTCACGCTTTCCATCTTTGGTACCTAATCGCTTATAAAATTCTTCATAAGCTTGACTTCATGCATTACTTACTGCATGTTTTGCTTCTTTTTGGTGACTTTAAATCTGTCTAAGTTTTCATCATTCCTACAAGCATAGAGTGATTTATAACTGTCCCTCTTTGCCCTCACTTTGTCTTGCACTTCCTCTTTTCGCCACTAAGATTCTTTATTTGGGGGCACACGACCTTTTGATACTTCAAGTACGTTCTTTCCATTTATCCTTAAATGTGAATATATAACTTCTCATAAGACATTAGGATCAACATAGGGATCAACAACTAGTTGTTCTATAATTGTTGTCTTGAAAGTAACCTGTTTTTCATGTTCAAGTTTCACCACTGAATTTTTGACAATATTTTTGTTCTCGTCTTAAATTAATTATATTTAATTTGTGTGTCTAACACTACTAACCTATGTTGTGTTATCAAATTTTCTATTTATATGACATTGCAATACT
Organism: Platanthera zijinensis; assembly: GCA_039513925.1. Classification (NCBI taxonomy): domain Eukaryota; kingdom Viridiplantae; phylum Streptophyta; class Magnoliopsida; order Asparagales; family Orchidaceae; genus Platanthera; species Platanthera zijinensis. The sequence continues at coordinate 1,793,388 of CM077095.1, read as the reverse complement.
TATAAATCATTTTATCCATTTTGTCAGTCATAAAATAATCAATTTGTGACTTATTTGGTTCGCTTTTAAAAGTAATTAAATGTTCTTTCCTCTTTATGAAAAATTGAAGAGCTTGAATAAAATAACAAAAAATAAAATAGATTTCCTTGGGCTCGAATTTGGTATTTAAAAAAGTTGGCTTTATTCAAAGCACAAACTGACCTGATAAATGATGCATGCTCACATATGTCTTCACACATACACACAAATTCATCACGTATTACCAAAATAATATATGTAGAGATACACAAATAGAAATACATATTTCAATTATACATGCACATTTGTACAGAATATAACTTAACTAATTTATTAAATACATATACATGGATATTGTAAACCAAAGATTAATAAACTGAACTCAAAATAACTTGAAAATTAACTCAAAATCATCATCTCTGATTCAACTCAACTCAGCACGATCAAGATCTTGTAATTAGTTATCACAAATAGTACACAGGAACAATTAAGATTTGGTAAATGTTAGCACTTGTAAATTTTTCCAATAAACGATTACAAAAAATGAGGGACAATGGATGAGATTCTCTATTTAATGAAATGTCTATTTGCAACAAACATGATATTGTTGTCCCAAATATAGAAGGTAAATTTGTAGCTCGAGAGAGTTCAAGACATAAATTTAAAGAAACTACAAATCTACATTTTTATCATGTGAAATTATTTTATCTTGTGATAAATCTGCAACTTGTTGAGCTAAATAAGTATTTCGATGAGAAGAACGCTGAACTGCTTTTATGTGTGGCATGTTTAGATCCAAGTAATGCATTTTATGTATTTAATAAGAAAAATTGATTCAAATTGTTAATATTATTCAACAGACTTTTCTCTTATTGATCTAATGAAACTTGATAATCCACTTGAAAGCTACATTCTAGATGTGAACTCAAACTGTGACTTTTCATAGATGATGGAGCTTGGAGGATTTGCAAAAAGTTAATTGAATGGAAGAAGAATGTTCTTTATCCATTTGTGTATTTGCTCATGACATTAGGCACTAATCTTACATGTTGTAGTAGAAAGGAATAATCCAAAATCAATTAATCAGCAGAGGCCTTACTCATACATATACTTGAGTAAGGAGAAAACCTAACAAATAGAAAAAGACCAAACTACACCAATCGGGGTTTAATACACTACGAACGACTTGGAATAAACATATATATATATTACAACTCTCTCCCTCAAGTCGGACGAAAGATGTCGGTCATTCCAAGATTTTGAATATCATCGATAAACACAACACACCCCAAGATTTTGGTAAACACATCAGCAAGTTGATCTCTGGTACGAACAAAAGGAGTGACAACTGTCTTTTTATCCAAGTGATCTTTGAAAAAGTGTCGATCAACATCAACATGATTAGTCCTGTCATGTTATACTAGGTTATGAGTAATGTTAATAGCCGTCTTATTGTCACAAAATAAGGAGAAAGGAGATGTCTCAGAGAAACCCGGATCTTTTAACACGGTACGCAACCATAGCTCCTCACATAGGCCTTGAGACATGGCATGATATTCTGCCTCTGCACTTGATCTAGCAATAACATTCTGTTTCTTGCTACGTCATGTCACAAGGTTTTCACCAACAAAGGAACAGTATCATGTTGTGGACTTTCTATCATCACGGCATCGAGTCCAATCAGCATCACTAAAAACTTTAATCTTCAAGTTGTTGTTTTGAAGAATAAGACACCACGACCAGAGGATTTCTTCAAATATCGCAGCATGTGATACGCAGCGACTTGATGTCTGGTCCTGGAAGAATGCATATATTTGATAAGGACACTGACCGCAAACGTAATATCAGAGCGTGTGGGGGATAGATATATAAGTTTTCCAACCAATCTTTGATAACGTGATACATTCGTGTGATCACCATCACCGTCTTCCCCAATCCTGTGATTTTCTTCCATAGGGGTGTTTGCAGGAACACAATCAAGCAAACCAGTCTCCTTTAGTAGATCCAATATATACTTCCGTTGGATATAAAGATACCCTGCTCAGATCTAACCACTCGATACCCAGAAAGTATCGTAATCTTCTCAAGTCTTTCACTTCAAATTAAGTAAATATGGGGGTCTTAAGATTAGCAATCTCATGTGTCACTTCCGGTAATCACAATGTCATCAAGATAGACAATGAGAACCACAACTCTCTGTTCGTGTCTCCGGATAAACATGATATGATCAAATTGAGCTTGCTTGTACCTAAACTTGAGCATAGTCGCGAGAAATCTCCCAAACTAGGCCCTAGGTGATTGCTTCAGACCATATAAGGATTTCCTTAGGCGGCAGACAAGACCTTCAGCTCCTTTCTTCGCAAAATCAGGAGGGAACTTTATGTACACCTCCTCATCAAGTTCATCGTGGAGGAGCATTCTTCACATTCAGTTGGTGGAGGTCGCAGTCCGGGCAAGCAACATACGATAGCAATACCCGAATAAAATCCATCTTTGCTACAGGAGCAAAGGTCTCCTAATAATCAACTTCTTGAGTCTGAGTGTATCCTTGAGCGATCATACGTGCTTTGTACCGTTCCACTTGCCATCTGGGCTCTGCTTAACAGAGAAAACCCATCGGGAACCTATAGCTTTCTTTCCTGGAGGGAGAGAGAAAACATCCAATGTGCAATTTTTGTCCAAGGCAGACATCTCATCTTGCATAGCTTGTGTCAAAGCAGGTATCTTCAAAGCTTCCTGTCATGTGTTAGGAATGACGACTAGGCAAAAGGATGAAACAAAAGCCTGATGAATCGGGGTAAGATGATGGTACGCCACATGATTAGAAATGTGATATTGCGTACAACTAGCTTTACCTTTCTTTAGCAATGCAAGAGAGATATGCAGATCAGCATCATCAAAATCTGAGTCTAAAGTTGGCACTAGTAGAGGTGGAACTGTAGTAGCTTGTGTACTTGAACGACGGTTGTATACGTGGGTAAATGGAGAAATCGTAGTGGAGGAGTTCGGTACCGAAATAAGAGTTATGGGTACCAGAATGGAAGGAGTGGAAGGAATGGCAAGGATGGAAGGGAGAAGAGGAAGAGGAATGGGAGTAATATTTGTATCACTACTACTCTCCCCCAGACGAAGAAGGTGATTCGAAGGAAGAAAATAGGATTCCCCCTCCTAGAAGGTGACATCCATGGTACAGAACATACGCCGGGAAGGGGGGGTGATAACAACGATATCCTTTGCTTGTAGAAGAATAGTCAAGGAAGACAACGCTGAGCCTGAGGGTCAAGTTTGTTGCGATGGGGTTGGTGAACATGCACGAAACAGACACCCAAAGACACGGGGTGTCAAATGGGAAGTATTTCCACGCCGGAGGTGGAGAGACGAGCTAGAGGAGTAGTAAAAGAAAGGACACGAGAGGGAGGACGGTTGAAGGTGAGTAGCTGTAAGTATCGCATCACCCCAATAGGATTTAGGAAGGTGCATAGTGACCAGGAGATAACGACCAACCTCGAGGAGGTGCCGATTTTTACGCTCGGCCACTCTGTTTTGAGTAGAGGTGTGAACACATGTTTTATGGTGGATGATACAGTGAGTGATGAGGTAAGAGCCAAAGGCACTACGATCATCATACTCCCCTCATTGTCACTTCGAATAACATGAATATTAGCATTAAATTGGGTTTGCATACATCAAAAGAAATGCTACCAGAGTAAGAAAGATGTGAAGAAGTATGTCGCATATGTTTAGACATATCACATACATCACAAACAAAGTTCTGAAGAAAAGGTAAAAAAGCAGGAAATAATTTTTGCAGATAAACGGACAGATGTCCTAGACGCAGATGCCAGCAGCAAACATCATCAACAATAACAGTGGAACTGGAAAGAGCCTGAGAGAGAAGATGGGTGTCCAGGTAGTACAAGCCGCCACGGTTCCTACCACTGCCAATGTTCCGCTTCGTACCCAGTTCCAGAAAGACAAGAATCAAAAAAAATTTATCGAGCAGTTAAGAGATTTAGTAATACTGTTGATGGAGAGTAAATTGCAAGAAAAGGAGGGAACATGAAGTACAAAGGAAAGAGAAATGGACGAAGAACAAGAGATCCTGCATTTGCCCGCAATGGAGGATATAGAACCGTTAGCAGAAATAACTGTCCTTACCAAACAAAGGAGTATAAGAGAGAAAACCTAAGGAAGACCCAGTCATGTGGTGTGTAGCACCGGAGTCGAGCACCCATTCAGAAGGTGAGGCGGTGACAACATGAGCACTTGGAATAGCAATGGTGACAAGAGATGTAGAACCTCCGGTGACAGGATCGGGCTGAGTTTGAAGCAGACGATGAAAAGCATTCAATTCCTGTGTTGTAAGAGGGCTGAGGCGGAATACTGGGACTCATCATAGACATCCGTAGTGTAAGCAGCATCATGAGAACAATAACCACTGTGCCTATGGCCCCCGCGGCCTGGTCCACGGCCATAATCACGCCCACGTCCAGAAGGTGCCAGATGCGGATGAAGTTTGAAACATGCCTCCTGAGAGTGTCCCCTTCGACCACTGTAATCACAGGTAGACACAGAAGATCCAGGAGTGGGAATATGACCACGACCAACACTAGTCAGAGCGGAACGATCAGGAGCCATAACACTGAGGGACTTGCGGCGGTCTTCATCACCCAAGACTATACTGAATGCCTCCCGAAGAGAGAGAAGAGGAGAACGGTGGAGAACATGTGTCTGTAGTATATCAAATTTCATATTCAAGCTCATCAAGAAAACATGAAGACAGAAGCGATCCTCCTTTTGTTTTAACTAAACGGCATCAACTGTACACGCAGGAGTAAAATGCGCAAAATAGTCCAGCTCTTGATAAAGGCGCTCGAACTCCGAGAAGAATGATAAAACAGTAATCAATCCCTGTCGCAACTCCAAAATGCGACGAGTGAGCTCATATACCAGGGTGGAACTGTCAACCTGAGAGTACATTCCGCGAGCACGGGTCCAGATCTCGAATGTCAAGTCCATCAACATATAACTCTGATATACCTTAGGATACATCGAATGTAGAGGCCAAGAGACAACTAGAGAGTTGTCAGAATCTCAATGCTTCCAGTAGGGATCAGTTTTGAGGGGCTCTTAATTGTCTCATCAATAGATCCAAACATCTGTTGGCTACAAATGACATGTTGGGCGGCGCGAAACCATTCAAGATAGTTCATGTCATCCAAGGGAACCGTGATAATCTTCAAAGAGCTAGAGTGAACATGAGGCCGCTGAGAGTCACTCATCTGAGGCCGCATCACTCTCGGAGAAGATATAGAAGAATCGGGATCACCCAAATTGGCACAGAGGGCTCTCAGATCACACGAGGAAGGGGTCTCAGATCAGCGGAATCAAGGTAACAGTGGCATCATCAAGGCAGCAGCAAGACACCAACGGAAAAGCACTAACGACAGCGGCAGCATCAAGGCAGTCCGACACCAGCGGCAACTGCAACAAGAATAGAGCGACGACGAAGAGCAGTAACTTCATTGGAGAACGGTGACGTTGTCCCCCTCAATAACCAAGAAAGGCATCGTCCCCCTCAGCAACCGACGACGGCGTCATCCCCCTCAGCAATCGACGGCGGCGTCATCCCCCTCAGCAACTGACGGCGGCGGCGGTTTCACCCGTCAACCGCATCAGCGGGTCGAGCACGTACAACCACTCAGGCCTGCGGATGGGAGGAGACGACCGATCCGATCGAGAGAGAAGGACGTGTGGGAGACGCAAGAGGCACGGACGGCAGATTTGATCAGGTTTTTTTCGCTCTGATACCAAGTAGAGAGGAATATAAAAAATCAATTAATCAAGACAGGCCTTACTCATACATATACTTGGGTAAGCAGAAAACCTAAAAAATAAAAAAAGACCAAACTACCTCAATCGGGGTTTAATACACTACAGACGACTTGGAATAAACTAAATATACATATTACAACTATTGCAGCCGCAATTGTAGGAGTTTTTTCCGCTATGAAGATTATAAAAACCTCAATACATGATCAATTGGAAGATGAATGGATGAACACTTGTTTTGTGGGTTATATTGAAAAAGATATATTTTCTACCAGCAATAATGAGTTATCATAAAATATTTCAAGAAAATGAAATAACGTAAAGGAGTATTGTAAGTAAGATCATTTTTCTTATAAAAGGCGAAGGTTTGGGCCACATTAATGCTACGTAGTGATATGTCATATAGAGTCGACAAGTTATCCATGGCTAATCATAGTGATCGTTCGACATACGTCGGTACACCTTTCTACTATTTTGGGAACCAGAGTTTATACATGATCGACCTTATAGAGCTCTTCCAGAGAAATCATCATATTATTATGTTGATTATCCTCATCCACGACTGCACGTTTATAGAGATTATATCTACACTCAAACAAAATTTGATTATGTTAAGAACGATCAAGCAAATTAAAAATCCTACAGTTCCAAAAACAGAGATGTTTAAGACCGAATTTTAGCAATGGCTTCTTGCCCGATTTGATCGCATGGATGCTCTTTTTGATCGCCTGAAAACATATTTAAAAGGTGCAAGCTTGAGATCCAACAACATAAAGTATAGGAGTTTAGGTCAAACCACCGATGAGTATAGATAGTAGTGCTTTCACTGACACAAGAGGTCTGACACCTAACTTTGAAAAATCTCATCCCGATGAGGTTTGGTGCTCTAAAAGTAGTATACCACTTGAGTATAGGATTGAGTCTGATCATGAATTTGTGTCACAGCTGGAGAACGATACTAATATGACTAGTGAGTATGGTCACGAGAGCAAGGACGAGTGGCTCAGTGACCCTACGGTGTTATATTTGTGTCATGCACCCCATCTAGACCTAGATAATCCTTCGATCATAGGCCCATCTTTGAGTGTTGGATCTTAGAATCTCTTCATGTATGGTGTATGGTATAACTTGGGGGAGAGTAGAGAGAATAATGTTGATTTAGTAATGGATGTATGACCTGCCTCTGAGGATACTACCCCCGGCGATGATACTCATCTAGAGGATCAACTCGCTATTGATAGATTCTTTGACGACCCCCGGACGAGTCACCTGACCAGCCACTGCTTCCACGTGAGTTGTGAGGATGAGATTCATGTGAGCGACCCATTTACGAATACTGGATCATTAACATACTTTTACAGAGATGCATCCACCTGAGTGTACCGCCACGTAGGAGTTATGAGAGCGCTTATGAAAGTCATGATAATTTCATGTTATAAATAATTAGTATTAATTAATTAGTATTAATTACAAAATTTTGTAATTGTGTATGCCCTCTCTCATGTATATAAGGGGAGGGGTATGTGTGTTTGAGTATCCTTTGGCTAGTTAAAGTTTGGGTTCTTGTTAGAAAGAAACTCTTTGGAAGACCCAGCATTCAAGGGTTGATGGGAGCTTGTCTCCCGATTGAATCTTGCTCGTATTTCTTCTAGACCGTTTGCGGAAACTTCTTCTCTACACTGATTCCTGACTACTTTTCTTCTCAGTGCACTGAGCTTTTTTTAATTTCCTCACATTTCTTTGGTTTTTGTGGCTTGAATATTTGGAATACTGGATTCTTTAACGACCCCCTGATGAGTATCCTGACGAGCCACTGCTTCCTTGTGAGTTGTGAGAATGAAATTCATGTGAGCGACCCATTTACGAGTACTGGATCATTAACATACTTTTACGGAGATACATCCACCTAAGTGCACCGCCTCATAGGAGTCATGGGAGAGCTTATGGAAGTCGTGATAATTTCATATTATAAATAATTAGTACTAATTAAAATATTTTGTAATTGTGTTTGCCCTCCCTCATCTATATAAAGGGGAGGGGTATGTGTGTTTGAGTATCCTTTGGCTAGTCGAAGTTTGGGTTTTCATTAGAAAGAAACTCTTTGGAGGACCCAGCCTCCAAGAGTTGACGAGAGCTTGTATCCCGATTGAATCTTGCTCGTATTTCTTCTGGACCGTTTGTGGCAGCTTCTTCTCTACACTGGTTCTCGACTACTTTTCTTATCGGTGCATTGAGTTTTTTTAATTTCCTCGCATTTCTTTAGTTTTTGTGGCCTGGATATTTGGAATACTGGATATTTAAAGTTAGATTATTGGATGGTATGGTATTGGTTAGGTTTTTTTGGCTGCCTCTTCTCTTCATCTCTCCCACTCTTCCTCTCATCCTCTATTTCTATCAGTCGGTGGTATGCTGGAATCTTGATTTAGGAGGCTGGAATGTTTGCTGAGATTGCTGCCGTGTGCTGCTTCTTGCTCTTTTCCTTTATTTCACCCTTCCTCTCTTCCTCTACTTCTGTAGGTTGGTAGATGCCACTGAATGTGGCCTGTGTGATGCTATTAATTTGAGAAAAAAATGTGTCTTTGTCGAATATATGATAGCATCGTGGCAGCTGTGAAATTGTGGCTACTATTACTCTCTTCCTTCCTATATTTCTCTCTTCCTCTATTTCTTTCTTCTCTCTTCCTCTATCTCTCTATTTCTCTCTTCCTCTACTTCTGTATTTGCCGAATATACGATGACATCCTCTTTGCTCTTGGTGCTTTTCATTGCAACATATAATGTGAAAAAAAATTAGTTACAGGCTTAAGTGTCAACAATATTTTTGCAACAAATGATGATGATTTTTTGTGATAGGGTACAAAACTACTTGTTATTGTAGTTTACATTGAGCATGTCTTATTGAATAATGGATCATTTGTGCTATCGTAATAAACTAGTAATGACAAAAGAGGAGGTTATTTTGGCATTTGGAATAATGGAATATCATTGTTTTTTACCGTCGATATATCGTTGTCGTTTCACGTGACGCAATATATAATATTTTTTATGTTGCAAAATTAATGTCGAGTCTTAGGTGATTAGACTGATCAATGATCATCGATGCATGATGACACCGATGTTGCGAGAATCGAGATATTAAAATCACTAATGTTTTTTTTATTTGTTCAAAATTTTATAACATATTTTTTTGTATAGAATGAATTCATTAGAAGTTCTGCCAAGATTTTTGGCGCTTCTTCCCTAGTAGTTAGAGATCCATGTTGGGCATTTGGTGAGAAGATGACTCGAAATGACGCCAATCGGATACGATGCATATATTATAAGTAAATTGTGAATGGTGGAATTACCCTTTTGAAGCATCACTTGGTAGGGATAAGGGGCAAAGTTAAGGCATGCCCAACAAGACCATCTGATGTTAAAGGGAAGGTTAAGGGATATTTAACTCTGCACAAGCAACCAAAAAGTCTAAGATTGAAAGGTTGCAAACAACTTTGGAAGAGGTAGTTGTTGGAGGAGTGGACAGTGACAAAGAAGAAGCCATGAAAAAGAATCTTCATATAGGAGTAGGAACTAAAGGGCCTATGGATCAATTTGTCCAACCCGTCGAGAGTAACAAAGGAATACAAACCACCATTGATAACAAGTATAAGAAAAAAGCTAGAGATGACGCATGTTTGTATATTCCTAGGGGGCATATAAAACCGGCATTACGTTCAATGACATGTATGCTAAATCCTTCCAAAAGATGTTGCATGCAATTGGGAAATGTGGATCAGGGATAATGGGGTCAACCCCATATGAGATGAGGGAGAAATTCTTGAAAATGGAGGACCAACAGACGAATGAGATGAGGGAGAAATTCACTCAAACTTGTAGAGTGCATGGTTTCAGTAATCTTACGGATGCATGAACAGATAAAAAGGGGAGAAGCATCATGAACATAGTGGTGCATACTATTACTAGGGTGGCATTTTAGCTACCCAAGAATGTATCCTCATCCACGCATGATAGGAAGTATATTTTTTTGATTTTGTGGATGAGGAAATTACCGTATCATATGATCCAAGAGAGGAGAATATGATACAAGTTATCACAGATAATGCATCCAATAACATGGTGACATCTTGATGGATTTGAAGAGACCAAGACTCTTTTTGACTTCATGCGCAACCACACAATAAATTTGCTTCTCAAGGACACCGCTAGATTAAAGTAAATCAAGAATATAATTGCAATGAGAAGTCAATTGTCATTGTTTATATATGATCTTACTATCTTCTTTGACATGTTTAAGGAGACTACAAAAGACTTGGAGTCTCAAGATCTTGTGCACCCAGGAGTGCCAAAACGCTAAAGCATATCTTTTGTTACTGAGCATCCATGAGAAGAAGAGGCAGTTGCAGTAGATATTTACATCAGCAAGGTGGGATGCTAACCAAATTATCCGGTAGTGATGCGGGCAAACAGGTATCTTAGTAGTTAGTATCTAATATTCCTGTCTAGTATTCTAGTACCTATTGATCTATGATTAATCTCTTACTTATCTATCTATTATCTTAAGTTGTATGTTACAACTATAGTTTTAGGTAGAACTTTATGGCTGAGGTTGAGCTTGTCATTCTCGTATTTGCCCCATTGGTGAAAGTCCCCAAAAGAGATGATGGGGACACACCTTCAATGGGATGGTAGTATGGTGATATGAAGAAGGCTAGAGAGGAGGTTGATGTTGCTATTAAGTTTAAGGAGAGTAAATATCTGAAGTTAATAGATAGAAAAGTAAAGACTAAGATGAGCAAGTAGCCTTCAACATCTAACAGATAATTTTTTGAATCCCTTCTACTACCCAAATAGGGAATAGATAGATGGAGACCCAAAGTTTATGAATGTATTTATATACTGTCTCACTAGAATGTACTCTCATGATCCTTTTATGCAAGATGTCATTACTGCTAGATTGATGTTCATCGGTTAGAGCCCGAGTTATAGTGATGAGACAAAGAATACTCTCAGGGTTTAATCTAGGTATATTTCAATAATATTTTCACCAAACAATTGTTGGATGATATTCTTGTACTGAACTACTAATAATTTGTTATTTTTTTATAATCTCATTAGTGAAAGTTCTAAGGAATTGAAACTTCAAATTTAAGAACTATGACCATGAGAATCTTGAACTTGACAACTAGTTCCACCGGTTGTGAAAGAAATTGGAGCACTTTTGAGAAGGTAATTTACTTGTATATATATATACATACAAATATATATACATTTAATAATATTTTAAGATGATAATAATTTTTAAAGTTTCTATAATATTTATTTAAAGAAGAGGAAATGAGAAAACAAAAGATTGAATGAACTTGTGTTTGTGGAATTCAATTTTAAGTTAAAGTCTAAATATTCTGATCCATCTTGAGACTCATTGTTTGCAAAGAGTATTGATCA